>CAIGQS010000129.1:0-67500 GCA_903798195.1 Danio kyathit
GACAGCACTATAATACCTGCACACGCCATCATATGTCATCGCAATCTCTTGCTTCATATGAGATCAGATGATCGCGACTGCTGTAGTTATTCTAGTTGTGTTATTTTTTTTTTGGTATTTATCTTTAGGAAATCACGATATAATGTGTCAATAAGGTCGTAACTGTACTGTGCATTTACACCGCGGCCATATTTATCTATGTAAACACACAAAAACAACACCAACATTATAGCAGACACTGTAAAAAGCCCATTCCCAGCCACTAGACTTTTCTGACAGGGTATTCGAGTGTCAGATGTGAAAGTATGTTGTGGGATTATTATACAGGAGTTATTATTATGAATTATAGATAGCTAAATTGAGTGTTTTTTATCGTTTTTTTTTTTTAAAGCATGATAGTAAACACAAACGTGGTTATGAATATATTAAAACATGTGCTTGTTTGTTGTAAAAATTCATAATATGGACAAAAAATACTAATTTGTGGATCTCCTTCCATGGGCAGCCATGCTGCCGTTGTGGCTGGTGTATTCTGGAAAATTTTCTTACCCCTTGGTTTTGAGTGTGGTCCTGAAAAATCTCCATTTTAAGGGCTATCTAGCCCTTCCCCTTAGCCTTACTCCTTCAAGCTAAAGAGAATTGGGATACCCCTACCCCTTCACGAGAACGGTAAGAGCTAAGGGGTAGAATTGGGATTGCATACTCTTTCCAAACTCCAGTCCAAGTTCATTTTTAATCATTGAAATAAAATAAAAATATGTATATATAGTCTCCAAACTATTAATAGCACTATTTCTTAATTAAAAAAAAAACAAAAAAATCTTTTAGATTTGGTGTTGTGTAATAATGTCAGACATGATTTATATACTTATATATATATTTGTATATATACTTCTTTATTTTGTACTTTATGTACTATATCTTTTCAGACATGTTTATAGACATTTTAGACCAAAGTTTAAACTTCAGAATATTTAACAAATCAATATTCAGTGGAATAACCCTGATTTTTCATTTATTCATTCATTCATTCATTTTCTTTTCGACTTAAGCAGGTCGCACACCACAATCGCCGCTTGGCAACGCGCCGCGCAGCGACATGCATTTCGGAATTCTAAACATAGGTTTCTATCAGGGTACACACACCGGCGCTGCAAGTCGACGACTGTCCGCGGCGCCCAGCCACGACTCAGGACACTGTTCATATTTCTGCCACACCACAGAGCGTCATCTGATTAGTTTCATTTTAAATAGCATGTGAATGTGCGCGTCTGGTGTGCGATACTTTCAACTGTCATATGCGTGCCGTGTCGCGGCGCATCTGGTTTGTGACGCCCTTTAGTCATTCATTAATTTTCTTTTCGGCTTAGTCTCTTTACTACTCGGGTCTCCACAAAGGAATAAACATGAACATGCAAACTCCACACAGAAATGCCAACTGACCCAGCCGGGGCTCTAACCAACTACCTTCTTGCTGTGAGGCGATCGTGCTACTCACTGTGCCACAATGACGCTTCCTGATTTTTCAGTCACACCAAATTAATTATTTGTTATTTTAACACACAGGTGTCAAACTCAGTTCCTGCAGCGTCACAGTTCAGCACAGTTTAGTTCCAACCCTACTTAAACACACCTGATAAAAGTAATTGAGTCCTTCAGATTTGTTTGAAACCTGCAGGCTAGTGTGTTGGAGCAGGGTTGGAACTAAGCAGGGCAGGGCTGCAGACCCCCAGGAACTGAGTTTGACACCCCTGTTCAATTATCATTCTTAAAAAAACAAAAAAAACTTAAATTTACAATATTTTAATTTTAAATTTGGAAGAAATGTTGACATTTTTCCCAGAGATGGGTTGCGGCTGGAAGGGCATCCGCTGCGTAAAATCGTGCTGGATAAGTTGGCGGTTCATTCCGCTGTGGCGACCCCGCAAGGGACAAAGCCGACAAGAAAATGAATGAATGAATGAATGTTGACATTTTAATTCATTGGATTTACTAATGTTTTTTTTAAGGTAACTGGATGCAAACTACTTATATGGGCTGCATCTTTAACAAAGAAATTTAATTTAGTAATGTTGAAATTAATTTGTTTGTTTAAGATGCAGCCCATATAAGTAGTATTTTAATTCAGCCCATATAAATTGTTTGCAACCAGTTACCTTAAAAACATAGTAAATCAAATGAATAATTTACCCTAGATTACTTAATTAATCCAAAGAAATACATTTATCTTAATTTTTCTCTCATTTCAGAATTTGGTTAATTGTTAATTTATATTTTTTTATTTTAATTAAAATTTTTATTAATTATTAATTTATTTGTTTTTTTTTCCATTAATTATTTATTTAATTTATTTACTTTAATTATTAGCTTAAATTATTAGAGGCTTATTATTATATATATATTATATATATAATTAAGAGCACCAAAAATAAAAATGTAATAAAAAAATATCTAATTTACAATATTTTAATTTTAAATTTGGACAATTTTTTGGCATTTTACTAAAACCTAGACACTAAAACAAATTATTCAAAATGACCTCAAAATTATTTAATAATATTTAAAGGTAACTGGTTGCAAACTTTTAATATGGGCTGCATCTTAAACAAACAAATTAATTTCAACATTACTAAATGTCATTTATTTTTTAAAATTCAGCCATATAAATTGTTTGCAACCACTTACCTTCAAAACATTGTAAATCAAATTAATCATTTACCTCAGAGTACATAATAAATCCAAAGAAATACATTTTTCTTAATATTTCTCTTTATTTCAGCATTTGGTTAATTGTTAATTTATAATTATTTAATTTAATTTTAATTTAGTTTTAATCAATTAATTAATCAATTAATTAATTTGTTTATTATTATTATTATTATTATTATTATTATTATTATTATTATTATTATTATTATTATTAGTGTTATTATTATTATTATTATTAATTTATTTAATTTATTTATTTTACTTACTTGAATTATGAACTTGAATTATGAGAGCCTCATTATTTTTAAAAGCCCACCAAAAATGAAAGTGTAAAAAAAATCTCTAAATTACATTATTTGTAATTGACATTGTACTAAAACCTATACACAGGAAAAAATGATTAAAATATACTTCAAAATGATTTACTAATATTTAAAGGTAAATCTTGAACAAACAAAATAATTTCAACATTACTATATTTTATTTATTTGTTTAAAATCAGGTCATATAAATTGTTTGCAACCACTTACCTTAAAAACATTAGTAAATCAAATGAATAATTTACTTCAGTGAACTTAATAAATCTAAAGGAATACATTACATATCTTTTTCACTATATATATATATATATATATATATATATATATATAAATATATATATATATATATAAATATATATATATATATATATATATATAAATATATATATATATATATATATATATATATATATATATATATATATATATATATATATAAATATATATATATATATATATATATATATATATATATATATATATATAAATATATATATATATAAATATATATATATATATATATATATATATATAAATATATATATATATATATATATATATATATATATATATATATATATATATATATATATATATATATTTATATATATATATATATATTTATATATATATAAATATATATATATATATAAATATATATATATATATATATATATATATATATATATATATATATATATATAAATATATATATATATATATATATATAAATATATATATATAAATATATATATATATATATATATATATATATATATATATATATATATATATATATATATATAAATATATATATATATAAATATATATATATATATATATATATATAAATATATATATATATATATATATATATATATATATATATATATATATATATAAATATATATATATATATATATATATATATATATATATATATATATATATATAGGCAGCCCAGTGGTGCAGTAGGTAGTGCTGTTGCCTCACAGCAAGAACGTCGCTGGGTCGCTGGTTCGAACCTCAGCTGGGCTGGGTCAGTTGGCGTTTCTGTGTGGAGTTTGCATGTTCTCCCTGGGTTCGCGTGGGTTTCCTCCGGGTGCTCCGGTTTCCCCCACAGTCCAAAGACATGCAGTACAGGTGAATTGGGTAAGCTAAATTGTCCATAGTGTATGAGTGTGAATGTGTGTGTGGAAGTTCCCAGAGATGGGTTGCGGCTGGAAGGGCATCCGCTGCGTAAAATCGTGCTGGATAATTTGGCGGTTCATTCCGCTGTGGTGACCCCGCAAGGGACAAAGCCGACAAGAAAATGAATGAATGAATATATATATATATATATATATATATATATATATATATATATATATATATATATATATATATATATATATATATATATATTAGTATTTCAATTTGTGTGCATTTTTTTATGTACTTCCAGATTCTTCGTGTTATTTTATTAATTTATGGCTGAGCTATTCCTTTAAATACTTCAAAGGTTTCTAATTGTGAAGCATGAGGTTAGTTGGATCTTGTCTCCGAGTGTCTCCATTCATCCTTCTTTCCTCCTCATCTTGCCTGTCATTCTGCAACTTCCAGCCTCCTCTCTTTTTTTCCCCTTCCACCTTGAACTTGTTCCATGGCCCACACGGCAGCGGGAAGCAGATTAATGCCTGCTCTTTGAAATCTCAGTCACATCGCAGCCGCTTTCCTGCCTTCTCCCAGTCGCTAACATAAATCACGCGTTTCCCATCTGTCAGGCCTGACTAATGTCCACCAGTGGATCCTTTACCTGACTGCAGCTCCAGTACAGAGGTAGAAAGAGCAGGTGTTAGTAGGCACCTACAGGACAATTACCAGCCTAATGGAAAGTTAAAGGGACAGTTCACCTAATCAATAAATAATATAACTTCAGTTTGTTACAAAACTGTGCGTTATTTTATTCCATTTTTTATTTTAATTTATGCTGTGCTGTAGAGGGTTCGTTCAAAAATGTGTGAAACCTTGCATTTTTTCTTTTTTTTTTTTTTTTCAGTTTATAAGTTCGAAGTTTCAATTTCAGCATGTGGTTAATTATTCATTTATAATTTTTTTTATTTTATTTATTTATTTATTTATTTATTTATTTATTTATTTATTTATCTGTTTGTTTGTTATTATGGTTTGTATTTATTTATTTGTTATTATTGTTTTTATTTATTTATTAATTTGTTTGTTTGTTATTATGCTTTGTATTTATTTATTTGATTGTTTGTTAATGTTCTTATTTATTTATTTATTTATTTATTTATTTATTTATTTATGTATGTATGTATTTGTTTGTTATTATGGTATTTATTTATTTATTTATTTGTTTGTTGTTTGTTATTATTGTTTTCATTTATTCATTCATTTTGTATTTATTTATTTACTTTCTTTTACAATGAAATCAATCGAATTATCAATAAACAAACAAATACATAATGCATACTAGAGGTTTGAACCTACACTGGTCTTACAGTTGGGTTCAGTTACGATTATCATGCCATCAATTCAGTTCAGTTTGATATCTCGGTGCATCGCGATGCATTGACAATGCTTTTCATACGCAATTTGATATTTTACTTAGCAACACAATAATTGTGGTATTAAAATGTATAATTTATAAATATATTTATGTATTATTTGTAGTACAATTTTGTCCTTTAATACAAGCAGTCAGATATATGAAATTTACCTTTAATTTTACCTGCTTTCTTAATGAATCAAACAAAACTCAAGTACATGCACAGAACAACATGAGCATTTATAGCAAATAAACAAATGTAAAAATGATCCTGCTTGCTTTTTGAGTGTTGTTGACTGAGTTCCTAAACGACTACAATTGATCATGCAGTCAACTGAAAAGGCTGCAACTTGTACAGTTAACGGTCAGCCCAACTCTGGTTCTGTTCAGCAAACAGTGACATGGACACTGATGTTAAACGGCTGTGGCAATCACAGCTGATCCATTATAGACGGCGGCGCAGTGGAGAAAACTCACTCTGCAGACATGCTCGTGTCTGGTTCCACAAGTAACATTGTTGTAACAGCCGAGAGAGAAGTTAAAACGTTACCTCACAAACACGCCAGCAGGTCAAAGCTGCCACAGAGAGAGAGAGAGAGAGAGAGAGAGAGAGAGAGAGAGTTTACAGCTTTCATTTTTTTCTAGTTGGGTTCTGATGTACTTCCCTGTCAGTGATAGACTGTCCAGCAAACTCACAAGCAGTGAATTGTGCACAATGAATTATGCACAGCTTTTTTTAAGCAGTTGAAGCGTTGATGGTGAACAGATCAAAACACTGACAGAATCCATGGATGGCAGGCTTTTGAGTGTCCTTGCAAAGAAAGGTGGCTATATTGGTCACTGATTTGTTTTTGTTTATTTTTGATTGTCAGAAATGTGTATTTGTGAATGTTGAGATGTTATATTGGTTTCACTGGTGAAAATAAATAATTGAAATGGGTATATATTAGTTTTTTGTTAAGTTGCCTAATAATTCTGCACAGTAATAGTCACCTGCACACACAGATATCCTCCTAAAATAGCTAAAACTAAAACAACTAAAACTACTTCCAAAAATATTCAGCTTTGATATTAATGAGTTTTTTGGGTTCATTGAGAACATGGTTGTTGTTCAATAATAAAATTAATCCTCAAAAATACAACTTGCCTAATAATTCTGCACTCCCTGTATAACGCATATGTGATAAATGACGTCAGTACATAATAACTGGTTATGATTATTACTGAACTGATACTGAATTGTTCACGTCTGCATGGCAGTGCATCGAAGAAACAATTAATTTTGACACCCCTAATGCATACATACTACTAGTAATAATGGGAATGTTATGTACAATTGTCCAGTTTTTTGGATTTCAGTAAATTCGACTTTTTTTTTTTTTCATTTAAATAATCCATTCAGTCAAAATAAAGAATATAAATATATTTGTATAATATATATTTGATCTTAAACATTTTGTTTGTTTGTTTTTGAAAAAAATAAAATAAAATCAACTGTTACATTTATTCATTACAAATACCATCCAAAAGAGTACAATTTGAACAGCAGAAATGTAGAGGAGAAAATGCTAAATTTGTGAAAACTATTTGTTGTTTAATAACACTTTGCAGTAACTCAAATCAAATAAATCTCAATAAATAAATAAATGTAATGTAATGTGTATTTATATAGCGCATTTATCGTGTATCGTACTCCACCATCGTAGCATCCACTTGGATGATGCGACGGCAGCCACAGGACAACAGCGCCAGTGCGCTCACCACACACCAGCTATTGGTGGAGTGGAGAAACAGTGATACAGCCAATTCAGCGGATGGGGATGATTGGGAGGCCACGATGGTTAAGGGCCGAGAGGGAATTTGGCCAGGGCACCAGGGTTACACCCCTACTCTTTATGAGAAGTGCCATGGGATTTTTAAATGACCACAGAGAGTCAGGACCTCAGTTTAGCGTCTCATCCAAAAGACGGCACCCACTGACAGTATGGTGTCCTCTTCACTTTTACTGGGGCATTGGGACTCACACAGACCGCAGTTTGAGCATCCCCTGCTGACCTCTCTAACACCACTTCCAACAGCAACCTAGTTTTTCTCATGTGGTCTTCCATCCAGGTACTGACCAGGCTCAGACGTGCTTAGCTTCAGTGAGTAACCGGTCTTGAGCTGGAGGGTGATATGGCTGTGGCTAAATACCTACATATAAATATAATATGGATAGCACGGTGGCTCAGTGGTTAGCACTGCCGCCTCACAACAAGAAGGTTGCTGGTTCGAGTCCCGGCTGGGTCAGTTGGCATTTCTGTGTGGAGTTTGTATGTTTTCCCTGTGTTGGCGTGGGTTTCTCCTGGTGCTCCCGTTTCGCCCACAGTCTAAAAACATGCGCTATAGGTGAATTGAATAAGCTAAATTGGCCGTAATGTATGAGTGTGTGTGTGTGAATGAGTGTGTATGGGTGTTTCCCAGTACTAGGTTGCGGCTGTAAGGGCATCCGCTGTGTAAAACATTTGCTGGATGGGTTGACGGTTCATTCCGCTGTGGCGACCTCTGATAAATAAGGGACTAAGCCGAAGGAAAATGAATGAATGAATAATTTCAAACTCCATATTTCCTTAAAAGATCATGTGAGACAGAAAAGGGGGGGAAAAAAGCAGTGATGCTTTGGCCCGCTCATATTTTTGGAGACTCATACATGTCTGTCATCCATTTGAAGGTGTGACGATAAAACCTTTCGGCACAATCATTCTACACTGACAGCTTTTCAGCAACAGGATGTGGCTATTTGTCATGCCCTTTCCCCAATACTTTCTCTTAAAAGACACGTTTTTAAAGACCCCAGTTAAAGTCTGACATTTTTATTTTATTTTATATTCCTTTTCTAATTCTAAATTCAACATCATTATTCTGTCCTGTCAGGGTATGTTGTGCAGTAGCGCTCTCCAGGCTTGTAATTACACATCAGTGAAGCGAATTCCTCCAAAAACTGTTGGTGTTGAATGTTAATATCTCAGAGCAGACATGTGGGCGACAGACTCTAAAACATATTCCAGGAACACGAGCTTACGTCATGCGTGAGAGTCGAATCAATGAACACAAAGCTATTTTTTCCCCACACTGAAATGTGTCATTGGATAGGTCTTCATTTCTAGCATTTAATCGCTATATTAGGACTATTTGGAACATATTATAACATAACCAATTATATTTGGAATTGGTTATGATTGTACAAGTTTGTGGAAGTCATGATCAAAACTTAAAGAAACAAATCACATTTTTTGTTGTTTTGTTTTTTAGTTCTGCATTTTTAGCTCAAATGACATAGCTTTCAGAGTTTAAAAAAAGTATACAGGCATTACCACATTAATACCAATGGCTCCCGGTGATACATTGTAGTCTTATAAAGAGAAACAGTAATGGAACTGATCATGATGCACAAGATAATTTACAGTTGTATTCATCCAAAGGCTCAGAAAATGGTTTTATAAGACCTCAGTGTTCTGTACAAGCCTGTGTCATTTATATTTGACATCTTTTGGTTGTAATTGTCTCTAGGTTAGTCGGTATATTAATATTTAGAAGTCATAAGCATTCCAAATGTGTAGCCTTTAATTTCCTCCACAAAGCTATTTTTCCCACACTGAAATGTGTCATTGGATAGGTCTTCATTTCTAGCCCATAATCGCTATATTTAGACTTTTCAGCAAAATTGGTTATGATTGTACAAGTCTGTGGGAGTCATGATCAAAATTTACAGAAACAGATCACCCATTTTTTGTTGCATCTTTAGCCCAAATCATATGGCTTTCAGAGTTAAATGTATTATTACATGATACATTGTAGTCTTATAAAGCGAAACAGTCATGAAACCGATTATTATGTACAAGATAATAGTATTTTTATTAATTTAGAGCCTCAGAAAAGGGTTTTATAAGACCTCAGTGTTCTGTACAAGCCTGTGTCGTTTATATTTGAAATTTGTTGGTTGTAAATCTCAATAAGTTAGTCGATAAATTCATATTTAGAAGTCATAACCGTTCAAAACATGTAGTTTTTAATTTTTGCTGCAAAGCTATTTTTCCCCACACTGAAATGTGTCATTGGATAGGTCTTCATTTCTAGCCCAGAATCACTATATTTGGACTATTCAGTGGAATTGGTTATGATTGTACAAGTCTGTGGGAGTCATGATCAAAACTTAAAGAAACAGATCACCCATTTTTTGTTTTTTTTGTTCTTCAGTTATACATATTTAGCCCAAACCATATGACTTTCAGAGCATATACAGGCAATACCACATTAATACCAATGGCTCTTGGTTATACATTGTAGTCTTATAAAGACAATCAGCCATGAAACTGATCATCATGTACAAGATAATTCATTTTTTATTAATCTAGAGCCTCAGAAAATGTTTTTTAAGACCTCAGTGTTCTGTACAAGCCTGTGTCGTTTATATTTGACATCATTTGGTTGTAAATGTTTCTAGGTTAGTCGTAAAATTCCTATTAAGAAGTCAAGCATTCAAAACGTGTTGCTTTTAATTTCTGACACAAAGCATTTTTTTTTCCCACATTGAAATGTCATTGGATAGGTCTTAATCTCTAGCCCATAATCACTATATTTAGGCTATTTAGAATATATTATACTATAACCAATTATATTTGGAATAGGTTATTGGTTATTTGTTCTTCAGTTATGCATTTTTAGCTCAAATCATATGACTTTCAGAGTTAAAAAAGTATATACAGGCAAAACCACATTAATACCAATGGCGTCCAATGGCTCCTGGTGATACATTGTAGTCTTATAAAGAGATCATTATGTACACGATATTTACATATGTATTAATCTAGAGCCTCAGATGGTTCAAATGGTTTTATAAGACCTCAGTGTAACGTACAAGCCTGTGTCATTTATATTTGACATTTATTGGTTGTAAATGTCCCTAGGTTAGTCGCAAAATTCATATTTAAAAGTCATAACTATTTAAAACATGTAGCCTTTACAAAGCTATTTTTGTTCCACACTCAAATGTGTCATTGGATAGGTCTTTATCTCTATAATCACTATATTTAGACTGTTCAGTGAATTGGTTATGATTGTACAAGTGGTGATCAAATCTTACAGAAACAAATCACCCATTTTTTGTTGCATCTTTAGCCCAAATCATATGGCTTTCAGAGATAAAAAGCATATATAGGCATTACCACATTAATACCAATGGCTCCTGGTGATACAGTGTAGTCTTATAAAGTGAAACAGTCATGAAACTGATTATTATGTACAAGATAATTGCATTTTTGTTAATGTAGAGCCTCAGAAAATGGTTTTATAAGACCGCAGTGTTCTGTACAAGCCTGTGTCGTTTATATTTGAATTTTTTTTGGTTGAAAATGTCAATAAGTTAGTCGCAAAATTTATATTTTGAAGTCATAAGCATTCCAAACATGTAGTTTTAATTTCTGCCACAAGGCTACTTTTTTCCCCACACTGAAATGTGTCATTGGATAGGTCTTTATTTCTAGCCGATAATTACTATATTTGGACTATTCAGTCTGTGGGAGTTGTGATCAACACTTGAAAAAAAAAAAAAAAAAAAACAGATCACAGAAACAGATTTTTTGTTGTTTTGTTCTTTAGTTATGCCTCTTTAGCTCAAACCATATGACTTTCAGAGTTAAAAACTATATACAGGCATTACCACATTAAAACCAATGGCTTCCAATGGCTCCTGTGATACACAATGTAAGTCTTATAAAGAGAAACTGTCAGTCTTTGCATGAAACTGATCATTATGTACACAATAATTTACATTTTTATTAATCCAAAGGCTGAGAAAATGTTTTTTTAAGACCTCAGTGTTCTGTACAAGCCTGTGTCATTAATATTTGAAATCTTTTGGTTGTAAGTCTATCTAGGTTTGTCGTAAAATTCATATTAAGAAGTCATAAGCATTCACAATGTTTTGCTTTTAATTTCTGACACAAAGCATTTTTTTCCCACACTGAAATGTGTCATTGGATAGGTCTTCATCTCTAGCCCATAATCATTATATTTGCACTATTCAGCTAAATTGTCTCTGGGAGTCGTGATCAAAACCTAAAGCAGTAGATGAACCGTAAGCTTAGATACAGGCAAAACCACATTAATGCCAATGGCTCCTGGTGAAACATATAATGGTGTAGCCAAAGAGAAACAGTTGGTCTTTGCATGAAACTGATCATTATGTACAAGATAAGTTACAGTTTTATTATTTCAGAGCCTCAGAAAATGGTTTCATAGAATCTCAGTGTTCTGTACTCCATCCCAATCCACATACTATCCATCCTAAATAGTATGTGAAAATAGAATTAGTATGTCCCAAATCGTAGTATGTTGAAAAGAGTATGCCAAAAATTCCCGGATGGTTTACTATTTCCGGTCAAAATTTTAAGTGTAGAAGCGTCCATACTCTAACTGCTGATATGCGTCCATACTCTAACTGCTGATTTTGCCCACAGTACATTGCGCATTGGACGTGAATTCGATTAGAACTACAAAACGCGGGTGAAAAGTGTAAACAAACTACAAACACGATGGACGCGCGAGACCAACCGTCAAGCAGAGAGGCTTCAGTAATGACTGTTAGATAATATCTAACCCACTGGAGAATATTTAAATGGTGTTCTCTGTGTTATATTTCACCTGCAACAACAATACTGAACTTATATAAAGACGTGTTTGGACATTACCGTCTGAATGCAGAATTATCCAAAGACCTGAGGAGATTTCTCTTCATGAAAGACTCATGAATGGGAGATTATCCTGCTGCTGCTTCTTCAATAAGGTCGGAAATTAAATACAACAGAAATGTGGATGATTGACAGGGCTCTTGACTAGGCATGGGACGATAACCGTTTTCAAGGTATACCGCGGTTTGGAAAAGTCAAGGTTTTCACACCGCCAAAGTTTTCTCTAATACCGTTCCTAAGGTATGTTTAAGATTTTTTTATTTACATTTTTTTAACAACAGCATCTCCAGCAGAAAAGATATCCAAAGATGCCATTTTAAATTGTAAATAAATCTGTGTTTTTGAAACTAATGAAGACAGCATACGTCAATGATTCATTTTCATTATATGGCCTGGCACGTTTACTGCTCCAAAATATTATAAATGCTGCTCAAAATAAAATATATTGTGTTCAAAGGGGAAAAAACTTTTAGTTTTTTACACAGACATTTAAAAAGAATATATTTTAGAGCAGTAATCACAATACCGTGATACCGTGAAACCGTGATGTTTTTATCCAAGGTTATCATACCGTCAGAATCTTATACTGGCCCATGCCTAGTCTTGACTAAGCAACACAACGATCTGTGTAACGAGGAAGTAGTATGTCCCAAAGCTTGCATACTCTTCTGTTACACACTCAAAAGTATATATTTTTCCTTCACAAAAAAGTACATACTTTTAGGGCGTAGTATAAGTATGCGAATTGGGATGCAGCATGTGTCTTTATATTTGACATTTTTTGGTGGACAATGTCAGTTGGTTAGATGTAAAATTCATTCATTTAGAAATCATAACCATTCAAAATGTGTAGCCTTTAATTTCTGCCACAAGGCTGAGTTTGAAATTCTGAAGTGTGTCATTGGACAGGTCTTCATTTCTAGCCTATAATCACTTTAATTGAACTTTTCAGTAAAATTGGTTATGGTTGTACAAGTCTGTAGGAGTTGTGATCAAAACCTAAAGAAACAGATCACCCATAAATTTAGATTTTATTTAGCTTTTTACTTTTATGTTCTTCAGTTCTGCATTTTTAGCTCAAACCATACGCCTTTCAGAGTTTAAAAAAGCATATACAGGCAAACTAAATTAATATACATGGCTCCGGTTGATACATTAAAGAGCCCCTGTTATCGGTTTTTGAGAATGACCTTCCATGGTGTGTTTAACACAGCTCTAAGTGAAGTGAAATATCCAGCTAAGGCTTAAATCTGAAAGTGCACAGTGTTTAAAACTACTGATTCATTTATAGAAGACTCATAGTGCTTCAAATGAATCGTCTTAATAATGAGTATTTAGTTTCGGCGTGACTTGGATACAAAACTTAAGCTCTGCTCAATTGTTGCGCGCACAAGCCCAGGAAAATTGAAACCCGCTGCCCCGCCCACAAACAGTAGCAAAGAAGAAGACAAGCACTATAGCAGACGCCAGTTGAATCAAGTCATAAAGACGCTGTGCTAAGCTGGATATTATTGAAAGTGTGAGGGAAAGTTAGAGTTATTTTCTCTACCCAAGGATGAAACTGTGAAGAGTCAGTGGTTGAGGTTTTTTTTTTAGCAAAAATACCTCAGCATTATAGCCCCAGCCTTGTGCAGTTCGAATGCTTCTGGAATCTACACGCTTACAATGGGGGTTCGTCGGCCGTTTGTTAAAGGAAAGATCAGAAAAGACTATTAATGTAAGGGACTTTGTCAGAGCTTGACAGGAACTTTATCAGTACACAGCTCATGGATCATGGATCAATTTCTTCCTCCATTTCACAAGTGTAAGTAAGTGCGATTGAAATGGTTGCCTGCTTGTTTTCTCTAGCTTGCAAATTATGTATTTAATTGTGTTTTGTTACTTGTAACTGCTTGTACTGTATCAGGTTAACTCTATATTCTCATATTGCCACTTTGTTTACGGATTTAAATGCGTTTGTGCGCTCGCGTTCCACCGCCGTTTGTCGTTGCTATGGCCACTGTTAGCTGTTCTTACACACGTGCAGCGGTCAAGGTTCAAAATAGTTCAGCTTTTGCCACTGTGTGGATTAATACTGAATGTGTGTCACTGTTTTACTTATGGTTAAGAATAGAGCAATATGCTGGTGTTTAACTGCATTGGGCTCACACACATACCTGCCAACATCTGTCCATGAAAATCCAGGAGACCGGTGGCATTAGGTTCGGGGGTGAGATGTTTGAATAACACTGCTGAGAACCGGGTACTATGGTGTTAGTAACTGCAATGAAGCATGTTTCGGGTGGCCGCTGCTATCAGATCCTTTACTAATGTTGGCGACCCGGGGGTTTCACAGACCGTACCAAAATGCTGAGGACCGGGGGATGGGGTGGTTGAAATTACGGGAGTTTTCTGAGATGAATAACAAAATGGGTGGGTGGCTGGAGATGGGTCTGAAATACGGGAGACTCCCGGGAAAAACAGGAGTGTTGGCAGGTATGTTCACACATACACTATGCACTCTGACTACTTCAATATTGTTGATATGTCGTGCTGGGCATTTCACTCTGTCTCGCGCTGAACACTGTCAACCAATCGCAACAGGCTGTCATTGGTCCAATAAGCGCAGATCAGCTTCACGCTAAGGAGGGGTTTGGGAACAAATGAGTCACTGAATGAATCATATGGGAGTAGCTGAGATAATTAGGTAAAAATAAATGCATATTATAAGACAATGTAAGTGTTTTTTGACCTTGCATGCATATCAGCCTGTTGTTGGAGACCCCTAAAACCAAAACATGACCCTTTTTAATGTATAATAGAGGCTCTTTAAAGTCTTGTGAAGAGAAAAAATCAGTCTTTGCATAAAACTGATCATTATTAACAACATTATTTACAATTTTATTAACCCAGAGCCTCGGAAAATGATTTTATAAGATCTCAGTGTACTGTACAACTACAAGCAAGTGTTTTTTGGCAAATAATAACAATAGGTTAGTCCAGGGGTGCTCAACCCTGTTCCTGGCGATCGACCTTCCAGCTGATTTTAGCTCCAACCCTGATCAAACACACCTGAACCAATTATTTAGAACGTGAGGAGCACTTGATAATTACAGGCAGGTGTGTTTGATAAGGGCTGCTACTGAAAACTGCAGGAAGGTCGATCGCCAGGAACAGGGTTGAGCACCCCTGGGTTAGTCTGAAAATTCATATTTAAAAGTCGTAAGTATTCAAAATGTATGACCTTATATTTTTGCCAACATGAATCAACGATTTTGATGACATCCATAAGATTATGACAGAATTAGTAAGTAGTTATTTTTAGGTTGGTACTATATTTTTATAATGTAATACAAGTATTTGTTTCTTTCTCTCACAAGAGGTTGAAAAATCTCAAACAAGCTGTCATTTCTAATATCATAAATCTCACTGCTAATTGCTAGGAAACCACAAACCCAATAATCATAATAAATGCAATTATCCACTGGACTGGTGCATCATGGTGCTTGTTGTATTTGTTTTTCACATTAGGCATGAGCAGATATACTGTAGCTGCTTAAAATGAGCTAAAACAACAACAGTAATAATACAAATAATAGTAATAATAGGCCAGAGGAGTTGCTGTGTTCCTAATGAGTAATTCTGCCAGATGTCTGTGCCATGACTATAATGAGATGCAAATTGAGCTTGTCACAAATAATCAAGTGCATCAGATCATAACTGAAAAAAAATAATAATACTGATATAAAAAACAGCAGAAACATGCTTTTTTGTTGTTGTTCCTCAAAGAACTTTTAGATGAAAATCAACTTTTAAACATTGTTTACCTGTTTATTTGGTGTGTTGATGTGCTTAAATTGCCCCTGCTTTCTTAAATAGTTTGTTTGATTAAAGTTTGGTAAAGCTACTGTTTCCTTCAACCAACCAACCAGCCAACACAAAATGATACGATACGATAAACATTTTTTACCTGTTTATTTGGTGTGTTAATATGCTGAAATTGCCTTTGCTTTTTTCAATAGTTTGATTGATTAAATTATTGATTAATTGAAGGAAACAACAACAGGTAAAGTTGTTACCTCAAATCAATCAATTGCCCCTGTGTTCTCAAATAGTTTGAATGATTGATTGATTGATCGATTGATTGATTGATTGATTGATTGATTGATTGATTGATTGATTGATTGATTGATTGATTGATTGATTGATTGATTGATTGATTGATTGATTGATTGATTGATTGATTGATTGATTGATTGATTGAAGGCAACAACCACAGGTAAAGTTATTGGTTCCTTCAATCAATCAACCAACCAACCAACCAACATGATAAAATACAATACAATACGATATGATAAACATTTTTTACCTGTTTATTTGGTGTGTTAATATGCTTAAATTGCCCTTGCTTTTTTTTGAATAGTTTAATTGATTAAATTATTGCTTAATTGAAGGAAACAACAACAGGTAAAGGTGTTTTCTTTAATCAACAAATCAATCAAACAACCAACCAACCAACCAACCAAGCAACACAATACAAAACGATAAACATTGTTTACCTGTTTATTTGTTGTGTTAATATGCCCCTGCTTTTTTAAATAGATTGATAGATTGAGTGATTTATTGAAGAAAAACAACAACAGGTAAAGATGTTTTCTTCAATCAACCAACCAACCAACCAGCACGATACGAAATGCTAAACATTGTTTACTTGTTTATTTGGTGTGTTGTTAATATGCTTACATTGCCACTGCTTTCTTGAATAGTTTGTTTGATTGATTGATTGATTGATTGATTGATTGATTGATTGATTGATTGAAGGGAACAACAACAGGTAAAGTTAGGCCCAATCCCAATTCCACCACTTAGCCCTTCCCCTTACCCCTACCCCTCGTTTTACGTGTTCCCATGAAGGGGTAGTGGTGTCCCAATTCTCTTTAGCTTGAAGTCGTAGGGCTAAGGAGAAGGATACCCCTTCGAACGAAGATTTTTCAGGACCACACTCGAAACCAAGGGGTAAGACAATTTCCAGAATACACCAGCCATAACGGCAGATAGTTACACCCGGAAGTAAGGAGATCCACAAATTAGTATTTTTTGTAATTATTACGAATTTTTACAACAAACAAGCACATGTTTTAATATATTCATAACCGCATTCCTGTTTTACCATCATGCTTAAAAAAAAAAAAAAACGCTAAAATAAAAACCTCTAAATTTCACGATCTATAATTTATAATCATAACTCCTGTACAGCAGTCCTACAACATTCTGACACTCGATGACACTCGAATCCCCTGTCAGAAAAGTCTAGTGGCTGGAAATGAGCTTTTTACAGTGTCTGCTATAATGTTAATGTTGTTTTTGGTGTGTTTACATAGATGAATATGGCCACTGTGTTAAATGCACAGTATTACGATCTTGTTGTCACCTTAGGTGGTTATGATAATATAACATATGCCTTCAGTAATTTCCTAGTAAATACCAATAAATAACGCAACTGGATTAACTACAGCAGTCGCGATTGTTTGATCTCATATGAAGCAAGAGATTGCGATGACATATGATGACGTGTGCGGGTGCTGTAGTGCTGTCCTAATTCTAAGGGGTAAATTTTGAAGCCCTTCCCCTTCGCACTCGGTTTTAAGGGCCAAGGGGAAGGGGTAGGGGTACAAAAATAGAATTGGGATTGGGCCTTATTGTTTCCTTCAATCGACCAACCAACCAATCAGTCAACCTACATGATACGATATGATACAAAACTATAAACATTGTTTACCTGTTTATTTGGTGTGCTAATATGCTTAAATTGCCCCTGCTTTCTTGAATAGTTTGATTACATTTGATTGGTTTTGATTGATTGATTGATTGATTGATTGATTGATTGATTGATTGATTGATTGATTGATTGATTGATTGATTGATGGAAACAACAATAGGTTAAGTTGTTTCCTTCAATCAATCAGCCAACCAACCAACACGACACAATACAGTATGGTACGATACGATACGATACGATACAATACAATACAATACAATACAATACAATACAATTCAATACAATACCATGAGGTTTATTGTCATTATTCTAAAGGTTTGGACATAAATTGGAATGACACTTCATGTCTCACAGGACCAATGTGCTACATAAATGTTCATAAATATGAACATAAGACTGGATGTAAGAGCTATTTTAAACCTACACATACTAACATACGGAACTACCATCTATACATATACTATAAATACTTAACTATATGTATAACCTGAGACACACTATACAAGTTCTTCTTACATAAGACAGATGCAAAAGGGGTAGCTGAGATTGAAAAATGCAAGTAGTGCAGTAGGATTGTGAGGTACATTCACAAGTAAACATTGTTTTCCTTATCGAGTCCTTGTAAGTGCCCGGTGCATATACTGTAGAGAGAAGAGTGTTTCTGCAGGTGGTTCAAGCCCACTCACCTGTGTGAGGCACACTCAGAAATGCACAACAATTTTATAGAGATATGGAGTGATTAATAAAGTGGCGTGGATGTGCAAACTGAGAAAGTGTCAGAGAGATGAAAGAGTGTGTTTTCTACAGGTGGTTTAATATGGCTTCTACTGAAACAGGAAGTTAAACAGTGGGTCATATTAATTGTGTCTCATTTTAGAGGCTGCATCTTCCGAAGGATGCATACGAAGGGTGCTGCGCCATTGCGACGCGACGAAGGCTGTCCCATTTTTTTTAAAAAATCGAAGGCTCAAAATGTGTCCTTCATTTCCCAGGTACTGAAGGACAAAACCGGTGGATCCTTTGCGGCCTTGAACGTCCCAAGACTCATTGCGCGCTGATAAAAGCAAGACGTTTTTAAAAGAAAACGCTGGATTAAATGTATGAATTAGGTTTATTTTACTTGAATATCTAAACAAAAATGATGAAAATAATTTAATTATCCAATCACAGCCTGGCAAAGCCACAGGTCTAATTTAACTTTTAGATTAAACATGGATCTGTTACTACTTGAAAACTCCTGTAATTCTGATTATATTCGGTTCAGATGTTTGAGCAAGCCACACATCCTCTCATCTGTTCAGTGCATAATTCAGAGGATTTCTGACTAATGAAATCATAATCTTATGAACGTCATCAAAATTGTTGATCCATGTTGGAGAATTAAATGGATAGTTCACACAAAAATGAACATTTTGTCATCATTTACTCACCCATTACCCCAACCTATTTGAGTTTTTTTATTCTGTTGAACATAAAAGAAGATATTTTGAAGAAATCTGAACACATGTAACCTAGTGGTGTAACGGATCACAAATCTCACAGTTGAGTCACGGATCGGACCATTTTTCAGATCAGCAAAAAAAGGGGAGGCAAATGGAATTAGCTTTTTATTTATACAAAAATATTACTGCAAAAACCATTGGTTTAACAAACAAAACTTAGAAGCTGTAATTTTAATAAAGATAAAAATCAAGAAAGAACAAGCTGAAAAAAAGAAAGTATTCAATACAGAAAAATTAGCTTTGCTACTGTTGCTGATAATGCTAAATATAGAAATCTAACATCTTGTACAACATATCATATTAATTTTCAATTAATGATTCAACAATTCACACATAAAACTTTGTTTCAATATAGCTGGATCATTTTTGAAAACCTATTCAGTGACATCATTTTGATGGTTGTTTGTCGCCACCCATTGGTTACACAACGTAATTGCTACAACATTCACCAGCGTCAAGTTCCATTAAACTGTGATTTTAATCTTTACCATAAACATCAGTGTTTATATCTAAACTATAAACCCAGTACTCCCAGTACTTCTGTGTTATTTAATTGTTTGTAACGAACTGAAAAAGTGTAAAAACTGAATCTCTCGTTCAAATGCAGATTTGAATGCAGCTCTTTTAAGGATTATTAAACATATGCAAATCATTATCATTTATCATTCATGTTGCATGAGTTTGAAATGAGATCATGATCTTTTAATGTTTAATTGGTCAGCTTTACACTGACTGCATTAATGCAGGCTGAACAAACAGTGACAGAAAGCACATTTAATTAACCTAAGGGTGCTTTCACACCTGTGGATCGATTCTCTTGTTCTGAAACAGGGATTAAAATTGTTACAATGTTGCTCTTTTTTTTCTTGGGGTGGTTCGCTTTCACAGGGCAAAGTTTCTAAACGGACCAAAAGAGTTAAAACAAGTCAAGAGTTAAGAGTTAAAACATTGGTCAAGGTTTCACGGTTTATTTTGCAGAGTCCTGCTCGGCTGTCATGTAATTATTTTAATTTATGATGATGAGCAATAAGACATTATAAGCAGCTTTCATTTTGAATCACCAAATATAAATCAGAGGTAAGAATTTCTCATACATAGAAGTTAGCTTATGCATTATAGGCTTTACATTATAGAGAGAAATAACAGATAAACTGAGACTGCTGTTCGGTCAATTTTCCTAACGGATAAACATCTCATTAATAGTTTAGCAAGCTTTTACTTTCGTATTTTACATAAAACGCACATTTACCGCCCTATTCATAATTCTCTCTATGCTTATTACATATCCATAGTACACTGTGATATAGCCGGGCTCGGATCGTATTGCTTTCTCACTACAATCGAACTGCTCCAGAGTTCGTTTCAATCGAGCTGAGACCACCTCATTCAGGCGATCTCGGATCGATTGTTTTGGCGCTGATCCAAGCGTGATTTCTGGATTCACATATGCCAAACGAATCGTGCTAACTGGGGAAAAGCGCCAGGTTCCGAAACAAAAGTTTAGGTTTGAAAGCACCCTCAGAAGGCATTTAGGTCCCACCACAACTTTTTCTGTCATTATTATATTTTACAGGAAAGTCAAAATGCTCTCATACATGTGGTTTGAATGACACGGGAGATGATCTCTCTGCAATTGTTATAAATGTTGGATTAGCCTACAAGTTCAAAAAAATATCTTCTTTAGTGTTCAACAGAATAAAGAAACTCAAATAGGTTTGGAAATAATTGAGTAAATTGTCATGTTTTTGGGAGAACTATGCCTTTGAAGGGGACCTATTATGCAAAAATCACTTTATAAGGCATTTAAACAGCACCTGTTGTTGGTGTCCCGGGGGAAATCCTCCAGCCGACACCGACAACAGTTCATCAAACTGGGCTTGGCTCAGTCAGAAGCACCGCTGAAAGCCTCCGTCATCCAGGTTAAGTTTCTTACTTGCTCACAGAGCTGGGTGCACCTCTGAAAGGATCTAGTGGACTCAGACACTGCTCCAAACGTATCGACACTGTTTTTCAGCCTTCATAAAAGCACATAAACACAGTTATTTTCTCAATAAAATCCATGTTAGCCATTTAACAACGAAGCTAGAGTCACCGGGCAGACGGAAACCCTGCCCATCATGCAAATCCATGTCTGTTCTGAAGTGAATTCCATGTGAGAATGAAGCAGAATTTGACGTGCGAATGAAGCGAATAAACTCAAATGTTCATGCATCTGTTTATGCACGAGACACAGCATATGAGGGTGGAAAGCCCTGCACATTAGTGACGATCTCTCCCTCATTAGCATAGAACACTAGTCTTGTTTTTGAATCTGCCTCTATGCTGACACACAGACATTTGTAGCTCCCCCCTCTTTTGAAAAGAGCGCAATCTCATTTGAATTTAATGCGACAGTCACCAAAATTGCACAAGTAAGCCTAAAAGGGGCAGTTTTTTGTTTGTAATTTTGAGCTGAAACTTCACATACACACTTTAGGCACATCAAAGACTTATTTTACGTCTTGGCTGAACATTTTGAAATGTGAATTATCAGATATATTGATATTAACAGCCAAAAAAATAAATACATTTTGAATTCAAGGGAACTTTATCAGTCATAAATGTTAGAGATGTCTAGAGAATGTCTCTCTCTCTCTCTCTCTCTCTCTCTCTCTCTCTCTCTCTCTCTCTCTCTCTCTCTCTCTCTATATATATATATATATATATATATATATATATATATATATATATATATATAAGAGTCTATAGTATGATTTTGTAGCTCAACGGCATGGTTTTGATGTGTTTTGCAGGCTGGAGAGGGGATCCCATTGATCAGCGGAGGGAGAAACTCTTGCCGCTCAGTCGGAGATTCGTGAACAGGTCAAGGAGACTGAATCTAGAGGTGAGTGGCTTTATTCTAACGGCGTTAGGATGGAGTGGGCTGTCGTTCTCGGTCTTCAGAGGATGCCTCTTCATTTATTTTGGCCCAAGAGGTCTGACCATTTGTTTTTACCTCTGACAGTTGCAGGTTCTTTAAATGTAGGTTACAACCGAGCCACCAATACATATGCTGGACATCTGACAGGTCTGGACTCTCCTATTGCTCTTGTTGTTTTTCAATTGTTTTCTTTACATCCATCGACGTTTTCATCACCGCATGGGGTTTTGGTGTGACCTGCAGGGGTCTTAAAAGCAAATCTTGCCATGTCAGTGTGCATTTTGATAGTATAGTGTGTGTGTGTGTGATTCCAGGAGTGTCAGACAAACACTATTGCGCACCTCCTTTTCATGCAAACAAACCCACCGCGATCACTCAGCGTGTGGCTGAACGCTGAATTATTTATCTCGTCCTGCATCGATTTCATGAATTAGCAAAGAATCGCCAGGCCTTGAAGGTAAGGCGTTGGAAGGAAAATGTGAAATTGAGAGCAGTTCAAAAAAGGGACTGGAAACACGTTTGGTTATAAATAATAATAGATTAATAACATTTACATTTTTCTAAAGTGCACGATTGAATAGGGATAAAGGTTCATCACTGTGAGATTTTCATCAGAGTGTTGAATATGAAGCACATTATAGGTCTTGTGTTATTAAAGGAGAGGAACATACTGCAGAATGACATGTGAAATGAACGCAAACCAAAAGTACAAGATGTCCATCTGTTAATTCAGATTAGTCTGACATAATATCAGACTAGGGTGATATGGTTGTAAAAACATCATTTTATTTATAACTCACTTAATATTAGGCACTGAAAAGATATTTTGCACGAGCTACATCTATGTTCAGTTGCCAAGAGCTTCTCATTTTCACAACACTGCATAACAGTGCAACTCTAGGTTTGTCGTGTACCATATTTGTCTATTACACCATGTCCTAACTACATGCAATGTGACAAGATTCCATCGACAATCAATTTGGCAGTCTGCAAAAAACGCAACACGACACAACATAAAATTCATTGATTTGTTTAAATATAAGTCTCTGCTCCCCCAACGAAATGGTAAGGGTTATTTAGGGTTATTATATCTATTAAGGTCTGATTAATACATATTAAACAAGAGTCCCTTTCACAAAGTAAAATCGGTGAATATCTGGAAAATTACCGGAACAACTTTATCGGTGTATTGAAAAAGGAGCTGTTCTCACAGGCAAGGATGTTCCGGAATTTTTCTGGAAAAGACCATTCACACATTCATTCCAAAATGCCGGTAAATTCTGACATCATTAACCAGAAATGACCTCTAAATGGTTGCGCTTGCATTTGTAAACACAGAAGGGGTCAGAGATATCCACATTTAGAAGTGTGAACTGCAGCTAAATGTTTACACATTTGACTTCATTACAAACTCTGTGGATGGATCAATATTGTGAACAACTTCGATGAAAACATATGGAGGAACACTTTCACATGTCGAGATGTACATAATATGTGTGTGTCCTGGCGCTTACCGGCTCCTTCACATGCACACGCGTCAAGCAACTGAAGCAGGGCTTGAAGGTAAACAAACAGCGGTTTGTCATAAGCATTTTATTAATAATTTTTTTCCACAGTTGCCATTAAGAAGGAACATAGAAATGTTATCTGACTACCATCTAGCAGCTAAATGTGTCTGGAAAAATAATCAAAGGCTTTTATTTTCATAAACAGCGTCGATGTGAATGTGTCTGAATGTTCTGATTGGCTGGAGTAGACGTCTCAGGTCAACGCGTTCTTATCATGAAACGTACTCTTTCCAGCAATCTTCCTTCTGCGTTCACACAGAGCAGCATTCTGGGAAATTACCGGTAATGTTATAACTTCTCTTTCCGGAAAATTGCCAGAACGAATTTACCGGTATTTTCTGAAAGAGCCTGTTCACACATGGTCCCTTTCCGGAAAATTGCTGGTAATTCTCCGGAAAGGTCTGTATGTGTGAAAGGGGCTAAGGACATACGCAGAGGGACTGATGTTGTTGTTACTGTTCTAACTTTCATTTTCAAACCCTTTGCTAGTTCATTTATTTTCAAGATCTGAAGTGAGCTATCTGCTGCTGCTTTCAGAATTATGGCAATAAAGGTCACGTAAAATGGCATTCAAACTCATTGGTAGAATTGATGCAAGTGCTAGAAAACCCAATAATTTGATGCATTTGCAATACAATATTGCTTTTCTGTGGTATCAATGCACAGATACCAGCTGCACTTTCTCTCTTTCAGAGAGTCTAATCAGTAGTTTAATATAATTGTTTTTTATGCTATTGTATTGGCTTTAAACATTACAGTATTGAAACAATACGAGGGAAGGGGAGAGAAAACTAAACAAACAAACAAACAATAAAATACTTGCATTTCCAAAATTAATTCAGAAATAATTCAAATAAAATAAATACAGGCATGTACATAAGTGTTGCACATGCTAAATCCAGCCTGATCTCACGAGGAAACGTAAGTATTTTAAGTTTTGTCAGTTCAGTGGCTAATTCGTACGAATTTGTACGAGTTGAGTCCTACGAAAATGTACTATTTTAAAAACGAGGCGTGGCCACCCAACCCCGCCCCTAAACCCAACAGTCATTGGGTGGAGCAAATTATACTAAATTGTATGAATTAGATTGTACAAATTCATACGAATTAGCCACTAAATCAAAAAGTTACAAATTGCTGTGAGATTGCGTTGGCTAGATCATGGAAAGTGATTTAATTCTCATTTGCTTTCTTCTCTCAAAAACTTTATTGTGGTAGAAAAGAAAACACGTACATCAGTATATAGTAAAAATAATAATAATAATAATAATAATAATAATAATAATAATAATAATAATAATAATATTAATAATAATAATAATTACTTACATTTATATAATGCTTTTCTAGACACTCAAAGCGCTTTACAGGTTTTTGGAGGGAATCTCCTGATCCACCATCAGTGTGCAGCATCCACCTGGATGACGTGACAGCAGCCATATTGCACCAGACCTCACACCACACACCAGCTGATTGGTGGAGAGGGGAGTGATGAAACCAATTATGATATGGGGATAGTTAGGAGGTCATGATAGACTGAGGGCAGTGGGCAAATTTGGCCAGGATGCCGGGGTTAAACCCCTACTCTTTTTTTATGTTATTCAGAATTTAAATCAGCAATAGAAACTGATAATTTTCTTATTCGACTATAATATAATATAATTCTACTTGATTTTTTAACTTAATTCAGCACTTCAAAGTCTATACAGTATTTCACGGCTAATTATAGCTTTTCTTTCATCGTTCATTATGTTTATCTTGTGCACTTCACTCAGCTAACATGTTAGACAAATCATTAAGCTTAATATCTGTTTCAAACAGCCAAGGAAATTCCAGTAATTGGCCAGTGCTCTGCTTATCCTTGTGAAGTTGAAGACGAACATCTCTTCTGTCACCAGAAAATTGAGACCTTGAAACACATGTTGTAATGCATTTTAATTCATTTAACATTTCTGAAAATTACTTTTTAGTTGAACTAAATTGAGTGAGAGCCATCTCAGAGCCTTACATAAGGAGGTCACTGGACAAAAAAAAAGGGGTTTAGGTTTTTATATAAAGTTTGTACATCATTGTTTATCAGAAAAGCTTTAAATAATTAGATTAAGCTAAAATAATAATACTTTCAATATTAAACATATTAATAATAAATGTTGTATAATGTTAATGCCTCATTAAAGTGCATAGATGTACAAGAATAAAATATCGAGCATGAATACTTTACAGAAAAAAATATATACATTTGTTTTAACTGTAAAAATGTATATATCTATACACTGGGCAAAACTTGCTATTAATCTCATCCAACATATGTAACATTTGTTACATAACAATGTTAACATAAATAAATACAACAAAAAAATATTTGTTTTGACATAATTTAAGTGTGTGTACTGTGTATATTTATGCATACAGTTGAAGTCAAAATTATCAAATCAAATCAAATCACTTTTATTGTCACATCATCAGCAGCACGTGTGCCATGATGAGTGAAAAGCTTAGGTGCTGGCTCCAGACAGTGCAAAATACAGACAGTGCAAGATACAGACAGTGCAGTATACAACAACATACTCACAAAAAAACAAGACAATGTAAAATTGGCAATGTTGACACGATGGATAGGTGTACACATAGTTGTAGGCAGTATTGTTTTAAGTATGGATTTGTTAAAGTGCAGTGCATGCTACATCTTGATGGTGTGCGGTGCGGGGTATGGAAGAGTTTGTGTGGGGTGTGTTAAGTGTTCATCAGCCTGATAGTCTGAGGGAAGAAACTTTCCTTCAATCGGCTGGTGCGTGACCGGATGCCGCGGAACCGTCTGCCTGAGGGTAGCAGAGAGAAAAGTATTAAACCCCCTGATTAATTACCCCCCCCCCCCCCCCTGTTTATTTTTCCCCAATTTATGGACAAATATATGGACAAAAATCTCTAATAAAAATAATATGTTAAGAAACTAAATTATATTAAATGCACTGTAAAACCCAACAGTCAACTTTATCAAATGAAGTGAATGTAGTTAACTCAAAATTGACTGAAAGTTGATTCTACTCATTTGAAAAGAGTTTTGAACTCAGTGTTGAAGGTAATGAGTTAATTAAATACCTCATTACTTCAACTTAAATGGAGTAAGTTCACAGTACTCATAAAGATTAGTTTTTAACTCAAATGGTTTGTAGCAATCGGTTTCCTCAAATGATTTGAGTTACCTTAAATCTTTGGGTTTTACATTGTACAATCACATAATACAATCAGATCAATAACTTGAATATGCTATGAGCCCAGGCTATGATTGGCTAATCAGGAGGACCGGGAGAATTCCCGGTGGGCCGGTCCGTTTTTTGACTGCGAGGGCCGATGTCCCTAGCTGCTTGCACTCTCAGCAGTCGCACTTTTTTCATTTATTTATTTATTTGACCATAGCCTCACTCTTTTGATTCATTATTTTGCCGCATCTCCGCTCTTTTTATTTATTTTCTCGCAGCCCCGTGAGGAAAATGCAGCCTGTAGGTTAATGATGACGTAACGTCATTCGACCCCAAACAGCGGCACCTTAGTGAATATGAGAATTCGAATAATTAATATTAATGAATATTACACCTGCTCAATGAAAATCAGATGATTCTCTACAGTAATAAATCTGACATAACTTGATCAGAAATCTAAAAAGGGGAGAAAAAGATAAAGCTATCAATAGAAAGTAATACTGTGGTTGAAAGAGTCTTGCAGATAACAGTGCAACACTTATTTTTTATTCCAAATACACCAGCAGCGCCATTGTGGTCCAGTGGTCAGCATGTTGCGTTATAACCCCGCCGACCTGAGTTCGAACCTCACCTGTTTGGGTTACTCATGTAGGTGTACATATTTTATTTTTATTTTTTGTGACCACCGTTACAAAGGACTGGATATCTGTAAAGAATTTTGCACAGAATATATATTCAGATATTGCAGGAAAGGACATTGTGATGTTTTAAAGAATAGTGTTGGAGATTTAGCTCCCCTTTAATGTTCTCATATTTATGAAAAACATTTGAAGTTCTAAAGCAGCTGTTTCCTTGAAAAAGACGTGATAGTGTCATTAGAAACTGAATTGGAAATTGAATTGGACATTATTTCAATGTAGTCAGTCCGGAACTGAGGTGGGCCGGTCTAAGGCTTGAAACTCCAGGGCTGAAAAGGAGTCCCACTCCAGCCCTGTATGAACCTGAAGTGTTGAATCATATAATAATGTATTTAATTATTTTTATTTAATAATTGCTCAGTTTTTGAAGATTTTTGCATTATGTTTTTATTTATATTTGATTATGATTATAGGTAAGCTTATTATGATTATGGTCATTTGATAAATGCTTAATTGATAGAAATTTTGAATATCAGAGTTGATCTTGAATTAATATTGATGCTTTGTATCTGTATCCAAATTTGTGTCCCAAAACTAGTGCAGATAGTGAGTGCATTATTGGTTGGATTATGCTTGTGCTTCTGTCAGATCACAGGCAGTGAATGTCACCAACTGCTTGAGTCTCAATCACCTACAAAAACAGCAGTAACAACAGCCTGTTCCTGCAGAAACATAACAGATTGAGGATTATCGTGTGCTGTCTTTGAACCCCCTTTCAAAGGACATTGCACTATAAAGATGGAGAAAATGGAAAATGAGACAGACCAACAGACATCGACTGTTTATGTCACACAAAATAAGTCAGAAATTGACTGAAGGCAAAATTATTCGCCCTCATGTGATTGTTTTTTTTTGAATGGCTTTCTAATGGTCTGCTTCTCTGGATATTTTCGCACAGGGGTGAGTAGAAATCAGCTTTATGGCGTCTCAGATTGGCATCAGCAGATGGTGGCATTATTCATTCATTTGCAGATTCCTTCTTTTATTTGTTTATTTATTTATTACCCGTCAAGCAAAGACAAAAGAAAGTCAAGCAGGGGCTGTAGGGCAAGTGATTCATAAAGTATGACTGCTTGGGCTTCAGGAATCGTTTCTTATGTAATGGAAGAGAATTACTTGAACTAAGATCAGAGATGGAAGAGAGTGTTGGAGAAATATGTAGACATTGGTCTTGTCCGGGTGTGAAGGTTGAACATCACTGACCTTAATGGTTGTAACAGGAATCATATGGAATTCTGTAAAATAAAAAAATAAAAAAATAAATAAATAAAAAAATAACATAAATATTATTCATTCATTCATTCATTCATTCATTCATTCATTCATTCATTTTCTTTTCCGCTTAGTCCCTTTATTAATCCGGGGTCGCCACAGCGGAATGAACCGCCAACTTATCCAGCATGTTTTTACGCAGCGGATGCCCTTTCAGCCGCAACCCATCTCTGGGAAATATCCACACACACTCATTCACACTCACAGACTACCGACAATTTAGCCTACCCAATTCACCTGTACCGCATGTCTTTGGACTGTGGAGGAAACCCACGCGAACGCAGGGAGAACATGCAAACTCCACACAGAAACGCCAACTGACCCAGCCAAGGCTCAAACCAGCGACCTTCTTGCTGTGAGGCAACAGTACTACCTACTGCGCCACTGCATCGCCTAATATAAACATTTAATTGAATAAAAATAATATAAATTTTAAATAAAAAAGTCAAATTAAATTTAATTAAATGGAAATAAATTAAAATTCTAAAAAAAAATTAAAGATTTAATAAAAAATAGTTACAAATAAAATTAAAATAAATAAAATAATCATTAAATATGAAATTTAATTATGAAAATATGAAAATAAATATGAAAAATTTAAAATTTTATTAAATTAAAATAATCAAAATAATTACAATAAAATAAAGTAAATAAAATAAAAATAAACTAAATTATTATTAAATAAAATTAAAATAAATAAAATAAAAAATAAATGCAATGTGAAATGTGAAACTAAATATGAAATAAAAAAATTTATCAAGTCAAATAAAAATGAATTAAATAAAATTATCCATATGGGATTATGATGCCACTTCAGATCTGAAAAAAAAAAAAATAATAATAAAATTAAATAAATAAAATGAAATAAAAAAATGTAATAAATTAAATTATATTAAACTAAATAAAAATAATTAAAACAAAAAATCAAAAATAATAAATAAAATAATAAAATAAATAAATAATAAATAAATAAAAACACTTAAATTAAATTAAAAAATATTAAAATAAAATAAAAATTTATTAAATAAAACAATTTATTCAATATGAAATAAAATGATGAAAATATGAGAATAAAAACTAATTAAATAAAATAATACAGTTGAATAAACTAATTTATGCATAATGATAATTATAATAATTAAAAAATAAATCAATAACATAAAAAATATGATTATAATAAAATAATAATAAAATTAACAAATATATAAAGGAAAACAATGTAAGCTCTTAGTTAGATGTGATAAATATGACAGTAAGAATTATTAATAGTAGGGGTGTCAAAATTAATCGTTTCTTCGGTGCACCGCGATGCAGACGCGGACAATTCGGTATCGGTTCAGTAATAATCATAACCGGTTATTATGTACTGACGTCATTTATCTCACATGCGCTATGTCGCCGTAGCTTACTATGGCGAGGGAGGCGAGCCGCGAGCGCGATTATTTGCAACGCTCTAACTACGAAAAACACACAATTTGCACAATTTCACTGCGTGTGTGTTTGCTGAACACTGTTTCACTGAAACTTACAGCAAAAGCCCCTATTTCACGGCGATTAAGAGAATGAAAGTAAACTCCATTTCTCTCTCTCTGTCTCACTGTGGCCCATGAGTACATCTGTGAAGAGCACCAGCGTGTAAGAGCCAATCGCAGCCCTTTCTGTTGAGTGCTTGACCAATCAAAGGGGTGTAAGAAAGAACTTGGTAGACAAGGCAGAAAACCGAGTGGGATATTTATATTTGTTTGTTTGCTATAAACCATTTCAATGTGGTCATGTCATTGGCCCATGAACATTTCCTGCTTGACGTTACACTATTTCCTAACTGTAACAAGAGGCAATTCAATCATAACTTGACTTTAAATCAGTCGTCATAACACTATTTATCAATATGTGGACCTTTTTGGATTCTCAGAAGCAATGGAAATTAAAAATGTAAAACAGGATACGTTAGGGCCATTTTTTTGTTTACATCCCTCAAAATGGTCTATAAATGCTCGTGTTGTTTAAAGGTACAGTTTATATATCTGACTGTTTGTATTAAAGGACAAAATTGTTTTACAAATAGTATATAAATATATATATATACAATTTAATACAAGAATTGTTGTGCTGTGAAGAAAATAAAAAACTGTGTATGGAAAGCATCGTCAATGCACCGTGATGCACCGAGATATCGAATTGAACCGAATCGATGGCATGATAATCGTAACCTAACCGAACCGTGAGACCAGTGTAGGTTCACACCTCTAATTAATAGTAAGGGTTAGGACAGTATGCTATTATTACATTATTTTTATATAGTTGTATTCATCTACAGTATATAGTTATATACAACTTCAGTTAACAGGGTGATGGAAATCCAGCTAGTGTTATAAGTGTTAAACCTAAAGGTGTCAGAGTTTTGATGCTCATTCAGCTGATACTCAACTGCCATTGGCTCACCTGCAGTCAAGGGGAGGGGCTTACCAACAGGTCAATTGGTTTATCATCATAAAATTGTACGTTGTGCATTGGCTATATTTACTGCTTTGTTATGCAAAGGAAAAGCGAGTTGCATTTACTGTGAGGCGATTCTGACTTGCCCTTGAGAAGCCGGCGTTTTAACTATCTCTTTTCATTGCGCCGTTTATTTATTCTTTTATTTACCAAAGCTGTGTCAGCTCTTCTGACTTATTAGAGCACGAGGGGACAGAAGTGAGGTGAGGGATGTCTGCTGTATTTGTGTTCGGCAATTAGACTTCCTGTCTCCCTTCTTCAAGCTGGAGATAATTGCTCAAATAAATTCTGCCAGCGACACTAGAAGCTTTTTTCCATCTGACTTTCTCCTCGCTGTATTGCTTGCTCATTGAGTGACTCGTATTCTTTGTTTCTGATGACTTTTGCTACTCCTATATGTTTATCTGTGTCAAGAATTGGGGAAAGAAATATACAGTGGGGGTAATAATTCAGGATGGCTAATAATTACTGGCGCCGTTGTCCTGTGGCTGCCGTCACATCATCCAAGTGGATGCTACACACTGGTGGGGGTGTGGAGAGACCCCCCTCATGATTGTGAAGTGCTTTAGGTGTATGGCCATACACAATAAATGCGCTATATAGACCTTTTTCTTGACTGCTGCATGGAGGGCGCCATAGCGACCAGCGTCTTCCGGTGAATGGTTAGAACTTCCGTTTACAGTGTTTACAACTGGTACTTTGCGCTCCGAAAATGGGTTTCAATAGCATTTTGAGTTGATTACGGAGTATTTTTGTGACACAACTTTGAAAGGTGTGTGTTAAAGCCATTATAAACCGTAAGTGTGGTTCAAGCGCGAGAGAAAAACGTTCTCCTAGTTCACGTGTCTGCCGTCAGAAATACAGTGTGTGTGTGTGTGTGTTTCCCCGGCCTGTCGGCTGTTGGCTCAGCGGCTCTTCAGCACACACACACACGCAATACTTCACTGCATCATAGAGCAAACCAGATTACTGGCATGAAACGTAACAGGTGTGTAAGTCAAACGTTTTTGCAATTTACAAAAATGTCCAATAAAAGTCTGTTACTAATACTCTGCTGGCTGATTTGCTGTTCATTCTAATCGCGAGCCGTTTAGGTTTCATTAGTGTGTTGTATTTACCACGGTTTGTGTTTTTCTGTAATTTCAAAATCTCACTTTATTTTTACTCTGTCACAGTTATTAAATCAGTGTGTTGGTGGGACTGTACAGCAGGCTACGTGTATGTGTCAAACATTTTGGTGAATTACATTTGTTTGGATTGGTTATATATTTAAAAAAAAGAGAAACTGTTGACTTTAGCGATGACGAGGTTTCATTTAAACTGCAGAAAATGCCGTCTGACATCGAGGGGAAAATGCCTCACAGCAGTTGTTTTCCATCCTATTAGATCACATTTTTTGGTCCCACTTTATATTGTGTCGCTTATACCTGTGAACTTACATGGAAATTAGATGTGTAAGTAGTATGTAACTACAGTGTATGTACACATTGGTACAGAGTATTTACTTGTGTATACTGGTGTAACTACACTCATGTAACAACCAACTGAATAGTATGTGTAAGTACAAATGTGTAACAGGACATTGGTAACAACAGTAGGAAAGTACACATCTGTAACAAGAATTATGTAAGTGCATTGTGTAACAACAATATGTACTTGCAGATGTTTTCCCACTTCCACACCTGTTTGCAGATCATGTACTTGTGAACACTGTATGGCAGAACTAATACTGCATTAGAAGGTTTCACCTTGTGATACAAGTGTACTTGCATGGTAAATCCACAGGATCCACTCAATATAAAGTGTAAAATGGTCACAAATTACTGTTCATACATTCATTCATTTTCTTTTCGGCTTAGATGGGTTGCAGCATGAAGGGCATTCACTGTGTAAAAAATATGCTGGATAAGTTGGCGGTTCATTCCGCTGTGGCGACCCCAGATTAATAAAGGGACTAGGCCGAAACGAAAATGAATTTTATTTTAAACTTTATATTGTGGACTGTTCCTGTCAAGTTACCATGTAACTACACTGTTATTAAAGTGTTGCATAGAAGATATTTCTACAAGTTACACAGTAATTTGTGACCATTTTACACTTTATATTAAGTGGACAGTTCCTGTGGAGTTACCATGTAAGTACACTGGTATCACAAGGTGAAACCTTCTAATGCAGCATTAGTTCTGCCATACAGTGTTCACAAGTGCATGATCTGCAAACAGGTGTGGAAGTGGGAAAACATCTGCAAGTACATATTGTTGTTACACAATGCACTTACATAATTCTTGTTACAGATTTGTACTTACCTACTGTTGTTACCAATGTCCTGTTACACATTTGTACTTACACATACTATTCAGTGGGTTGTTACATGAGCGTAGTTACACCAGTAATACAAAAGTAAATACTATGTAAACGTGTGTACATACACTGTAGTTACATACTACTTACACATCTAATTTACATGTAAGTTCACAGGTATAAGCAACACTTAATATAAAGTGGGACCCATTTTTATAATGATCAGTCCAGGAGGTGGCGCTGATTGACAACAGTATTAGTTCAAAGATGATAAAAGCAGGTAAAATAGATTAAAACTATCGTTTTAAAGCTGTCCAAATTGTGACCGTTTACACGCATCAGCTGCCGACCGGAAGTTCTTCGCATTCTCCTTGCGCATACACGCAAAGCATAATGGGTAATTTTGCGTTCCACAAAAAAGGTCTATAAATACACATTACATTTCAATAATTCTGACTTCAACTCTGTTCAAATACAGCAGGCATTTAGCAAAGGCACGATGGCTTTCGAAAGGTCTGCTTCTCTGGACGTTTTAGCACAGGCGTTGTTCTGAAATTAAGGTTTATTAGCCATGGCAGAGGAATAGGAAATGTTTATGGGTGCAATGTGATAATCACACTCTACCTGACAAAAGTCTTGTCGCCTATCCAAGTTTTAGTAACAATAAATAATAACTGGACTTCTAGTTGATCATTTAGTATCAGCAGTGGCTTATATGAAAGGCAAAGGCCTCTAGATTACATTTATTTTACCAAAATAAAATATGATCATGCCTTGACTTTTAATCATTTAATTAAGACAGTAAGGTCTGACTTTGCTTAGACAAAAGTCTTGTCACTTAACAGAAATAATGTACAGTATAGAATATAAAGTCATGGTGCAGTGGGAAAAGAATGAATATTGTGTCTGACTCTCATGAGCTTGAAGGACTGCATCCATACATCTCCGCAATGACAAAGAAAGCGTTCTTGCAGGACTCAGAGTTCCTCAAGATTCTTTGGATTCATCTTCACTGCCTCCTCCATCTTACCCCAGACATGCTCAATAATGTTCATGTCTGGTGACTGGGCTGGCCAATCCTGGAGCACCTTGACCTTCTTTGCTTTCAGGAACTTTGAAGTGGAGGCTGAAGTATGAGAAGGATCACTATCCTGATGAAGAATTTGCCCTCTCCTGTGGTTTGTAATGTAATGGGCAGCACAAATGTCTTGATAGCTCAGGCTGTTGAGGTTGTCATCTACTCTGCAGATCTCTCGCACACCCCAATACTGACTGTAACCCCAAACCATGATTTTTCCTTCACCAAACTTGACTGATTTCTGTGAGAATCTTGAGTCCATGCTGGTTCCAGTAGGTCTTCTGCAATATTAGTGATGATTGGGATGCAGTTCAACAGATGATTCATCAGAAAAATCCACCTTCTGCCACTTTTCCAAATGATCAATAGAAGTCAAGATATTGTTTGTTGCTCTTACAACTGGGATCAACGACAAGACTTTTGTTAGGTAGTGTATTAATATTAAGTAAATATTTCTGTGTTAAATATATTAAGAGCACATTTTTTGCATTGTTAGAACAACACAAAATAAAATAAATTAAATTACAATTAAATAAAATAAAAATAAATAAAATAAAAAATAAATGCAATATGAAATAAAATTATGAAAATATGAAAATAAATATTAAATCATTTATCAAGTCAAATAAAAATGAATTAAATAAAATTATCCATATGGGATTATGATGCCACTTCAGATCTGAAAAAATTAATTAAAAAATTTAATTAAATAAATCAAATAAAATCAAACATTTTAATAAATTAAATTATATTAAACTATGAAACTTCTGTGAGAATCTTGAGTCCATGCTGGTTCCAGTAGGTCTACTGCAGTATTAGTGATGATTGGGATGCAGTTTAACAGATGATTCATCAGAAAAATCCACCTTCTGCCACTTTTCTAAATGATCAATAGAAGTCAAGATATTGTTTGTTGCTCTTACAACTGGGATCAACGACAAGACTTTTGTTAGGTAGTGTATTAATATTAAGTAAATATTTCTGTGTTAAATATATTAAGAGCACATTTTTTGATGGGTATGCATTGTTAGAACAACATATTGAACAACACAAAATAAAATAAATTAATTTACAATAAAATAAAATAAAAATAAATAAAATAAAAAATAAATGCAATATGAAATAAAATTATGAAAATATGAAAATAAACATGAAATAATTTATCAAGTCAAATAAAAATGAATTAAATAAAATTATCCATATGGGATTATGATGCCTCTTCAGATCTGAAAAAATAAATTAAAAAATTAAATTAAATAAATAAAATCAAAAATTTTAATAAATTAAATTATAATAAACTATAAAACTTATGTGAGAATCTTGAGTCCATGCTGGTTCCAGTAGGTCTTCTGCAGTATTAGTGATGATTGGGATGCAGTTCAACAGATGGTTCATCTGAAAAATCCACCTTCTGCCACTTTTCTAAATGATCAATAGAAGTCAAGATATTGTTTGTTGCTCTTACAACAAACTTTTTTTTTATTGTACAACTGGGATCAACGACAAGACATTTGTCAGGTAGTGTTTTAATATTAAGTAAATATTTCTGTGTTAAATATATTAATATATTATAATTTTTTTGACGGGTAGGCATTGTTAGAACAACATATTGAACAAGATTTTATATATGATTCAACAATTCAGGTTCATAACATATTTGAGGTATTGGTATAATTTGTTTATGTGATTGTATTTAGTCTGTGTGATGAAATCTATTAATTTATTTATTTAAATATATAATATATATTCTGTTTGTGCTTTAAATTAATTCGGGGAGACACAGTAGGTAGTTGTTTTATTTTATATCGGTATTTGTTTATTTTATTTTATTTTATTTTTTATTTATATACAGTTGAAGTCAAAATTATTGTGCCCCCCCCCCAACCCCCCCCCCCCCCCTCCCCCCCCCTGAATTATTAGCCCCCTGTTAATTTTTTCCCCAATTTCTGTTTAACGGAGAGAATTTTTTTTCAACACATTTCTAAACATAATAGTTTTAATAACTAATTTCTAATAACTGATTTATTTTATCTTTGCCATGATGACAGTAAATAATATTTGACTAGATATTTATCAAGACACTTCTATACAGCTTAAAGTGACGTTTAAAGGCTTAACTATGTTAATTAGGTTAACTAGGCAGGTTAGGGTAATTACTGTAGGCAAGTTATTGTATAACAATATTTTGTTCTGTAGGCAGCCGAAAAAAAAAATTGCTTAAATAATTTTGACCTTAAATGGTTCATAAAAAATTAAAAACTGCTTTTATTCTAGCCGAAATAAAACAAATAAGACTTTCTTCAGAAGAACAAACATTATTAGACATACTGTGAAAATTTCTTGCTCAGTTAAACATTATTTTAATTCTTACTTCAACTGTGTATATATATATATATATATATATATATATATATATTTTTTTTTTTTTTTTTCTGTTTGTGTTTTGTTTTTGTCTTGCTTTGCGTTGCTTTGTTCTGTGTTTTGCTTTTTTTTGTGTTTTGTTTTGTTTTTGTTTTGTTTTTTTCGTTTCACTTTGCTTCGCTTCACTTTTGTTTTGCTTTGCTTTTTGTTTTTTGTTTTGTTTTGTTTAGTTTTTTTGTTTAGTTTTGTTTTGCTTTGCTTTTTGTTTTTGTTTTGTTTCGCTTCGCTTTTGTTTAGTTTTGTTTAGTTTTTTCGTTTAGCTTCACTTTTTTGTTTTGTTTTTGTTTTGTTTTGTTTTTGTTTTGTTTTGTTTTTTTGTTTTGTTTTGTTTTGTTTTTTCGTTTTGCTTCGCTTTTGTTTTGTTTTGTTTTTTGCTTTATTTTGTGTTTTGGTTTTTTTTGCTTTGCTTTGCTTTTGTTTTGCTTAACTTTATTTTGTGTTTTGGTTTTCTTTGCTTTGCTTTGTGTTTTGCTTTGCTTTTGTTTTGCTTTACTTTGTTTTGTGTTTTGTTTTTCTTTGCTTTGCTTTGCTTTGCTTTTGTTTTGCTTTGCTTTGTTTTGTGTTTTGCTTTTTGCTTTGCTTTGTTTTGTATTTTGTTTTGCTTTGCTTTGTTTTGTTTTGGTGAATAATACTTTTAGAAAGAGTATCAAGTATCTCATGTATAAATTAGGGTGTTCTGAAACAGCAGAAATAATTGTGTTTGTGTAATGTGCGATATTAGATCAAATTGATATGTGTAATGTCATTTTAATCATATTTACCATGTAAACATTAAATAATTATTTTATTAATTATAATGGCAATGCATACTACTAAAATAAATAAATAAAAATAACAGTGTGGTGTGAAGTAGCATGTTGTATAGTGTCACAGTCATTGTTTTTGACTTCTGAAATGTGTTCTCCTGCTCCCTCACACCAGTCACTATTAAATCAGTTTTCCACAGGCTGCTTCAGTCGTATTTACGCTGACATGAACAGACAAGTGCTAACAAGACATGTATAGCTTTCTCTAACCTCTCGAACTCTGTGCATTTCTACACGTCTGAGTGCAGTCAAGCAGAGATTGACCGCTGGATATAACACACACACACACACACACACACACACACACACACACACACACACACACACACACACACACACACACACACACACACACACACACACACACACACACACACACACAGAGTCACTGGGGTCTCATTTCGGTTATTTACACACTCCTGCATTTGCCTCCATTGGCCGATTCACTCCAGATATAATCATGGTGTCCTGATGAAATGTCAAGAGCAGTTTCTGTTCATCTACAGAGAATGGTTCATTGTTTTGTGTTTTTTTGTCTTTTGGCTTGTCTTCTGTCACTCAGTTAAACTCAACATTAGAGGCCGAATGCTGTTTCATTTATCGGCTGATCATTCAGAGGGTCTTGTTTACTGCAGTTACAGGCTCACTCTCATACACGGTATACTTTTTAAAATAGATGTATAATAAATGAAAGTGGCATAGCAACTCTTAGATATGTATTTTATTTTATTTTATTTTATTTTATTTTATTTTATTTTATTTTATTTATTTTATTTTATTTTATTTTATTTTATTTTATTTTATTAAACCCACACAAAAAAAATACTTTTGACAAATAATAAACAATTAATAAACTTTTGACAAAAATAAAGCAATTACTAGCCACCTAATTAACATAAAAAAACATGATGTATTACTTTTGACCCTTGATTCATAATTTTGCATGAATCAGCTCTTTTTATTTTTGACAGCATAATTATAACGTGATAGATGAATTATGGTGAATTATGCTGGGATGTTTTTTACCAAGAGGTATGGGTCAAATGTGGGCAAACAATTTGCATAAGCAACATAAATAATATAACACAAAAAAACATGTTTTATTTTATTTCATTTTATTTAATTTTATTGTTTTATTTAATTTTATTGTTTTATTTTGTTTTATTTTTTGTTTTATTTTATTGTTTTATTTAGTTTTGGTTTTATTTTTTGTTTATTTTGTTTTGTTTTATTTTATTGTATTGTTTTGTTATTTTATTTGTTATTTTATTTTATTGTTTTATTTTATTTTGTTTTGTTTTATTTTATTTTTTGTTTCATTTTGTTTTGTTTTATTTTATTGTATTGTTTTGTTTTGTTTTAATGTTATTTTATTTAATGTTATTTTATTTTATTAAACAAACACAAAATATGCACATTTGACAATTATTAATCAATTTAAGAGCAATTATTATTAACTTCCAAACCAACTGGGTATTACTGATTCCAGCGTTATGGATGTGACATTTGGAGTAAAAAAATGAAACATATATACTCAGAGAAAGTATATGTTACCAGAATATTGAAATATCTGTTTATATTTTTCTTACCCCTTAACCATGGAGTTCAGGCATCAAAAAAATATCAGTCTATTCATGTGTTTTATATTTAAAATGACGGCAAAATGAATGCGTTACGGACGTGACAAAAAAAAGACATGCGTTTTTGTGAGTTGACATACTTTGTGGAAATTCTGTGAATAAAAAAGCAGAAGCCAAAAAATATTATAACAGTCAAAAGGACAAGGGTTGGCTCTGCATGGAACATATATAATTTGTTTCATTTAGCTTTTCATTTTTGTCTTAATGAGGAAAGACTGTCGTTACGGACGTGACTTCTCTTCGTTACGGACGTGACTGCTCTTTGTTACGGGCGTGACTGCTCTAAAATTGACACTTGACATGTTCTGAAAATCAGACAAATGCTTTTTAAAACTTTAACAAAGACCTATTTGTGGATATCTGTTGGTCATGTAAACCAACAAACTTTGACCTCTGAGACTTCTGAATGGTAAGGTTGCACAATTAATCAAACTTAAATAGATATAACCTTGTTATATTTAATTCATTAGGGCATGTGTTGTTAAAGGTTAACGCGATTTCAAATGTTCAAAACTCAATTCGGAAACAATGTTGCATGCTAACATGCTGCTTATTTATTATTATGAATGATATAGAATTGCTAATAAACCTATTCAGCTATAATATGTTTATCGAGCTCCTGATGTCAGTGTTTCCAGACGAACTTGAATCATTGCTGGATTATAATTGCGCAAGACCGTGCTGCGTGGAGAATAGTATCAACATCTAGTTGTGTTACAGTTATAGCAATATTATATTTGATTACAAAGTTAATTCTAGTTAATGTGTTAGTCGATGGAATAAATAATTTAATTTGTCCACTCTATGCGCTTTCGTTTTCTCGTCGGCAGTCATGTCAGGTTGCAAAGAGTCCACAGAAGAAAAGGAAGAAAAGTTTTGCGTAGGCTATGTAAAACAAGAATAGAAAAAAGAGCCATTGGTTATTGGCGTGTACGATATATAATGTTTATCTTTTATAGGCTATAGTTTATAACCGATTGTGTAAAAATATTGAATGAAATATTTACAGCTGATCCTATCGATTTTCTAACAAATATACTCCTATAATGTAGTTAAAGCTTAGATCAATATCAAGATTTTATTTTTATTTTGCCGTCTGTAATATGATTTTAATAAGCACTCAAGCGCAATTGGCGGGTGCTGGAAATCTTTGAAAATGTTTTAATTTTAAAGGAGGATATAGCCTATTTTCAAAGTTTGAAAAGTGCTGAAGATTTTGGATAAAGTGCTTGGAAAATTAAGTGTCGCTTTAATAATTTATGCTTATAAATAGTTATTTAATAAATAAAATAAAAACATATTATGCTTTGCATGAAACGAAAACTCCGCTGGAGCCTGTGCATGTGCATGTGCCTGCAGCGTGACCCGCGCATGAACCACAAACACCGCTCTTTTAAATGTGTGTGTGTGTGTGTATCGTGCGCATTTTGAGTAGTGGAAAAAAGACCAAATGCATGGAGGTTATTGTAGCATGAGCACTGGACTGAAGATATATTAAGAGGATATTAAGCGAGCCTCAAATCTGAGAGAGCCTCGTGCAAGTGTGCAGAAATAATTAGCAGATTTAACAGTATGGGAGATTGCGTGGGGCTTACGCAGGTCGCTGAAGTGTTCAGGTACGAAATCTTTTATTTAATGTTTGCATTTGCTTTTTCGCACTTATCCGCGACATGATTTGTGTTGAACCCCCTGTTTTTTTATTATATTTTTTAGTTATGCACCAGATTTCTCCTTGTAAAGATTTCGTACAATGTAGCCGCAATCATGACAGTGCCGATGAAACACTTTTTGACAGGATAAATGCTGTCTTTGCAATTTCTCAAGAAAATAATATCGAACAAAATCACAGCTACATACATATAAAATAACCAGCCTTTATATTTAAAGTATTTAAAATGTAAAATGTATATTTCCCTGCCAGGCAAACGAAACCTTATTTTATACGGAACGGGAAAAAAAACGCTGAGTTTATATATTATTTATATACATTTCACATATTTCTCTTGGAAAAAATATCTTCTTGAAATGAATTTCGTTTGCTATAAATTGTATCTTAATTATTGGATGTATTATTTGATAGTCAGTTATCTACCAAATAAACAAGAAGTGCTTCAACACAAGGTCCGCTATGCTGCATCGCCAAAACACCAAGATTATGCGCCAAGATTATGGCAATATGTAACATATTTATAAATCGTTATGTTCTCTTTGTTAAACATTTATTCATGAAATGTTACTAAAGTGGTTTGTTTAACTGAAATGTTCAGTTCTTGATATAACATATTATGGATATTATGTAATGTAAGTCAGTTGTAATGCAGCATCATAATGAACAAATACGGGCTATAGTCATTTGCTTATAATAGGGAGTTCAAATGATCACGTCCGTAACGCAAAATTATGGTTGTTTAGAACAAAGACCTGGGATGAATTGTTAATCATAATGAGCATGGACATATTTTGGCTTTGTATGTATAGTTTCATTTTATTTGTGCTAATATTTATTACACAATATAAACTTTTTCATTAAATCGTTACGGACGTGACACGTGATCGAAGCTGCGTGATGTCTTAAATATGTAGCTCATAAATTAAAAAGACAGCGATGTTATGAAAAAGTGAGGGTAATTATTTATACTACAGACCCCAATCCTTCTGCAGAATGCTTACTGTTAAAATAAAACATGGAAAAAGTCTGTCTTTAACCTCTTTTTTGAAAGCATGCAATGTGGTTTGATGAAACAGAAATTTCCAATTGGCACAATCCTCATATTTCATGGATAAACAAAGCAATTTCCTTAAAAATTCGACAAGAGCACATCATAACAATAAAATACAGACCTTAATGAGCAAATTTAAATTGGTTTTGTTATTTTGGTCAAAAGTTTATTTTTTCATGATAAGGTTGACATTTTCATGGAATCAGCTGTATACTTTTTATTTTTGTAAGCATACTTTTAGCATGACAGATGAATTATGGTAAACTGGTATGTTTTAACCCAGATGTGGGTAAAATATGGACAAACAATTCACAAAAGCAACAAAAAAAAAAAACTTTATATTATGCACAAAGATATCACTTTTTGGAAAAGGACATTTGCCTAATTTCATCTTAATTTTTATTTTATTTTGTTTTATTTTATTTTATTTTTAACCAAACACAAAATATGCACATTTTACAATTATTAAACAATTATTAAGAGCAATTATTGTCTTTCTTTTTAACATCCTTACCAACTGGGTCCATTAGCTTTAACCCTTTATTCATTATTCATAAATATAATATTATTATTATTATTATTATTATTATTATTATTATTATTATTATTATTATTATTATTATTATCTCCTACAGCATAATTGTAGCATGATAGATGAATTTTGCTGAGTTTTCCTGGATTGTTTTAACCCTGATGTGGGATAAATATAGGCAAACAATCTACATAAGCAACATAAATAATACAAAAAAATGTACTTCATATATTACATACACATTGATATCACCTTTTGGAAAAGGATATATACTGAATACATATAGGACACTATATATACTCTATATATAGAACACAATATATAAACTGCCCACCCTAAACACAACACTTTGTGAATGCTATTTTGAAAAGCACTATACAGTACAAATAAGATAGAATTGAATTGAATTGAATTAAGTTGAATTGAATAAACCTTACTGTGAGCTTTGTTTATATTTGACTCACACTTGTGTTAAGACATCCTAGCATTGTGGAAAGTGCATTTATTTTACCTAATTCCACCTTCATGTTTTTTATTTAGGTGTATTGTATTATCTATATTTTATATTACCATATTTTTTTGCAGATGCAATTCCTCTCTACTTATGTTAGCTGATGCTAAGTTTGAATGATTTATCTCGTTCATCAAAGGGTTAAATAATAATAAGCGCCACAACAATCTCAATACATCACGTTCAAACAACACTTTCTTTGTTAAAACGATTTGCCTATTGATTCATAGAAAGATGGCTGTGTTTTCAGCTGTTTATGGTTGGCCTCGGGTGATAACTTGACCTTTTCTGCCTGGCAAGCAGGTCAAGTGAGACGAGCCGATGACCTCTGAAGCATTAAACTGTAATGACTGCGCATGCATTAGTGCCGCATACTGATCATAATACCTGGATCAATCAGCCAGCCAAATGCTCCATCGGCAATCCAGAACACATTAGAGGAATCAAACACACATTGTTGAGCTGTAGATGATCTGGCAGATGAATGTGTGTTAATAGCGGGACTGTACTGTCATAAAGTTGCAACCACTGAAATCGCCATCACTCTTGGCTCTGCACTAATCATGGTCATGTTTTTGTTTATTTTATTTTTTTTTTCTGAACAGATCCCTTTATGATTGATTGATTTGAATAGCATAAACAACATAAATAATACAAAGCAAGTAAACATGTTTTGTTTTGCTTTTTATTTTATTTTATTTTATTGTTTTATTTTATTCCATTTAATTTATTTTTGTTTTGTTTTGTTTTCTTTTCTTTTCTTTTGTTTAATTTGATTTGATTTGATTTGATTTTGTTTTGTTTTGTTTCATTTTGTTTTGTTTTGTTTTGTTTTGTTTTGTTTTGTTTTGTTTTGTTTTGTTTTGTTTAATTTGATTTGATTTAATTTGATTTTGTTTCATTTCATTTTGTTTCGTTTTATTTTAATTTAATGTTTAATTTAATTTAATTTAAATTTATTTTATTTTATTTTATTTTAACACAAAATATGCACATTTGACAATTATTAAGCAATTTAAGAACAATTGTTAATAACTTCCAAGCCACAGAGTATATTATTCTTGACCCTTTATTCATAATTTTGCATGCATCTCTTTTTATTTTTGATAGCAAACGTTTAGCAGAATAGATGAATTATGGTGAATTATACTGGTATGTTTTAACCCAGATGTGGGTAAAATATGGACAAACAATTCACATAAGCAACAAAAAATAACTTTATATTATATATAGGTATCACCTTTTGGAAAAGGACATTTGTTTAATTTCATCTTAATGTTTATTTTATTTCATTTTATTTTATTTTATTAACCAAATTGTTGTATTGTTGTATTTATATTTTATATTACTATTATTTTTTGCAGATGCAATTCCTCTCTACTTATGTTAACTAATGCTAAGTTTTAATGATTTATCTCATCTATCAAAGAGGTAATCGCTAATCGTGGTCATGGTTTTTTTTTTTTCTGAACAGATCTTTTTATGATTGATTGATTTGAAGTTTTAATGTGCGTACTGTAGATGATTTAAAGCTGAGGTGTCTAACCCATTTTTACTGCGGGTCACTTCAGCACTATCGCTGCACTTAAAGGGCCGGTTATAGTTGTAAGAATGTATACGTGTTACTACTCCATATTACACGGCTGACTGGAATACTCGACTCTGATTGGTCAGTTACACCATTCCATGGTATGTTAACAGCTAAATAACCTAATCTCATCTGGGAACTTTAAATCACCTTGACTATCAGTGAATACATCAAAAATAAGTAAAATTAAGAAAATATATCAAATTTAATATATATATATATCGAACCAGCAATTATTTGTATGGCAATCGGTTGCTTTACCAAGGAGGCTAAGGACGATGGCCTCTTGCGTCTGTTGCTAGGGCACCTTTAGAGGTCAAAGAAGTGAACTTTACCTGCATAGAACTTCGCTAGCTGGTCTCCAATACACTCACCCCCCTAAACCTTACTCCCATCCCGGACGGGCCCCCACGTGTAACCCACCAGTCCTTACTGCACCCAAACCGCTCTAAGTAGGGATAGAACTGGCGATTCTTTGTATGGGAGTCAGTTGCTCTAACAAGGAGGCTAACAACCATGGCCTTTAGCGATTATCGCTAGAGCACCTTTAGCGGTCAAAGGAGTGAGATTTACCTTCAAAGCACTTTGCTAGCTGGTCTTCGTTACAGTCACCCCCCTAAACCTCACTCCCATCCCGGACGAGCCCCCACATGTAACCCACTGGTCCTACTGCAACCAACTCGGTTTGAGTTGGAATTGAACCGGCGATTCTTTGTATGAGAGTTGGTTGCTCTAACATGGAGGTTAAAGACCATGGCCTCTAGCGACTGTCACTAGAGCACCTTTAGAGGTCAGAGGAGTGAGGTTTGCCTTCAAAGCACTTTGCTAGCTGGTCTTCGCTACACTTACCCCCCTAAACCTCACTCCCATCCCGGGACGAGTGCCCACGTGAAATTCACCAGTCCTTACTGTACCCAACCCGCTCTGAGTTGTGATCGATCTGGCAATTCTTTGTATGGGAGTTGGCTGCTCTATCAAGGAGGCTATAGTCCATGGCCATGGTTTACCTGCATAGCACTTCGCTAGCTGGCCTCCGTTACATACACTGATAATGTAGCTGCATTATGTATTGACTATCAACTGTAATGTGAAAATTAATTATTCAACCCTTTGTAGATTAGTAAAATCTTCCTTTTTTTAAATATATTGATTGACTTCTATTAAATAGAAAAATCACTTCAGCATTTCTAGAAAACACCATTATGATCAATGAAAATCAAAGTACTAAATTTCTTCCTTCCAACGTGTCCAGAGACGTATACATTGCAGCCAAAATAATGAATTTAACATATAAAGGTCTCTGTGTTAACTCTATTAACACTTTTTTGCCATCTCCTCGCACAAAATTTCAGGTTATACTTGTAGGGCCATTTGGCTTTCATAACGAAGACACAATTATTCTAAGTATTAATTCAGTGAAGGTAAGAGGAAGTGTTAAAGGCCAACCAATGTTTCTCACCTCTTGATGAATTCAGTTCTGAACTTCTTCAGTGGAGTTGAGAGAGATGAAGTAAGGTCATTTCATTCCAGTAGAAAGAGTGATAAAGCACTTAGGATTACATTCAGAGTGGGTTAGCATAATGCACACTTATTTTATTGGCCACTTTTCATCCTAAAATGAAATCTGTGTCTTTGTATAAAGCAATTGTATCTCTTGGACTACGAATTTGGTCAAGCCAGTCATAAGTCTACATGTTTATGTCTGTTTTAATTGAAATTTATACAGGGTGAATAAATAATCTTTCAGTTGATGTATGGCTTGTTAGGATAGGAGTTAGTGTAGTTTAGAGTTTGGATTATTTTGGTTTAATTGTTTAAGACAATGTAGGCGAGGGTCTGTTTGTCCTGGTTTAAGCTGCATTTCTACCAGTGTTGTTAGCAATATTATCCGAATTGATGGAAAGTGAATGTTGAAAAGCGCAGATAGGTTTTATTTACTTCTGAAGAGGACTTCAGTGGTAATAGTTTTCATTTTTAGCATGATAAAGATCCACTAATTGCAGTAGTGAAATCCTATTTGAAGAAAGAAAACAGCTGGTGAAACACAGAGAGTCATAAAATGGCCTCCACATGGTCCAGACCTGAATATTCAACCCAGGCGGATATGTACCCAGGTCTGCATTTCTGGGGACATCGAAATACATAACCTTAGGTACATCTGCTCGCAGTTTTTGTTTTTGCAAATCCACCAGAGGCCGCTGTGTATGTTTTTTGATGATCACAAACTCCCCTCGAGTGTTCTCTTCTTGCGTAAATCCACCAGAGGGTGCAATATACACTTCAGTCGACCAGGCCAGCTTGCTGTCGACTGAATGATTGACCGACTAACTCACTTGTATTTATTTATTTTTTTGCTTTTGTTTTACCTGGATTCTGGAAGCGTTCTTCGTCGAAGTCAAACCATGTCATTGCGGTTAACTCATTCCAAGTCTGCAGACGTATGAGTCTGTAAGGATGTAAGCTGTCAGCTGGTAGTGCTAAAATAAACAGAAGGCATAAGCGGCATCATACTGCTCTATAGCGTTCGTTTTAAAGACGAAATGTAGCCAGACTTACCTCTGGCTACATAATTTGCATTCTCCAGAAATGTATACAGGGGTATGTATCCACAATGATCCAGTGTTGTGATTATTATATGACCCGTTTCCACTGAGTGGTACGGTACAGCTGAACGCTATTGGTTTGCAGAGATACGTCACTAATTCATACACAAACCGGAGAATAAAAACAAAGGAAGCACCATTTTTAAATACACAGCAGAGACATTGCATCGTAATAATATATACATATAATAACGAGCCATGGTCGACCCGAGCTGAAACAAACCTCGTCTTGATGAACAGCCACAAAGCCAAGAAGAACAAAATCTGCCGTGTCCTGTTTTTGTTTTACGAGGCCTTTACAAAACGTTCTGTCATACATCACGCCCACCAAAAGGCTACCACTTGTACTGTACTAATCAGTGGAAACAGGCCAATAGAGGCTGTATGAGATCACCTGAGCAGAATAAGAAAGATAATACACTCTAAACCTAAAGAAGAACTCAGGAAAGTTTTAAAAGAAGCCTGATGTTGCACAGCACATTATTTCAGAAAATGTCAGGACAATTAGAACAAAACAGTTCAAGCTGTGCTTGGTGCCAAAGGAAGCTATTTTAAACATACCATAGACTTTTGCTTGAAGAAAAAAAGTTGTGCTGTAGTTTTTTTTTTGTTGTTGTTGTTTTGTACATATTTCCAATATTTTCTGTTTGTTTTAAATAAAGAGAGTGATTGATTATATATTGTGCAAAAGTCTCTTAGGCCAACAAAGCTGGTATATAGTGCTTAGGACTTTTGTACAGTAATGCATTTCAAGAGTTCACACTTAGCTGATTATAAAGCTTGTTTGACATGCTGTCCCGGGAGAGAGCCCTGAGCTCATATGATCCTCAAGCCCGGGGCTCCCTCCCGTTCACAAGGCAAGACGGGAGTTTGAGCTCAGGTAGATCTCGAGAACTGGCCTGCTGTAGTAGCTAATGAACAGATAGTGATTGCTCTTAAGAGGTAACTTCTTGCTAGGAGCATGTCTATGGTGCCGATTTAGATTAGTCAATTAACATATGTTGCATGTTTTTGGACGGTGGGAGGAAATCGGGGAACCTGGGGGACCCCCGGCCACCGTGTCATCATTCTAGGAAAGGAGGAGGAGTAGGGGTGGAAGGGGGGATTCTTTAAAACAAAGATGGCTGTGATATGGAACTTAGGGTATTTATAGTGGCTTAGGAATTGTCTGATTGGTGAATCATAAATTAGATAATGCGGGACCAGCCGCAAACAATCATAAGCACGTGATCCTCTCGAAATTAGTTTATAAATAAACTTCACTTATACATACAGTTGAAGTCAGAATTATTAGCCCCCTTCAATTATTAGACCGCTTGTTTATTTTTTGCCCAATTTCTGTTTAACGGAGAGAAGATTTTTTCAACACATTTCTAAACATAATAGTTTTAATAACTAATTTCTAATAACTGATTTATTTTATCTTTGCCATGATGACAGTAAATAATATTTTACTAGATATTCTTCAAGACACTTCTATACAGCTTAAAGTGACATTTAAAGGCTTAACTAGGTTAATTAGGTTAACTAGGCAGGTTAGGGTAATTAGGCAAGTTATTGTATAACGATGGTTTGTTCAGTAGACTATCTAGAAAAAATTTAGCTTAAAGGGGCTAATAATTTTGTCCCTAAAATTGTGTTTAAAATTTTTTATACTGCTTTTATTCTAGCCGAAATAAAACAAATAAGACTTTCTCCAGAAGAAAAAATATTATCAGACATACTGTGAAAATTTCTTTGCTCTGTTAAACATAATTTAAAAAATATTTAAAAAAGAAGAAAAAAATTCAAAGGGGGGCTAATAATTCTGACTTCAACTGTATATAACTAATTAATAATAATATAACAAAAATAATTACATTTAAATTGTCTCATTTGGGGGCAAAAATTGCCATAATGATAATTCCCATACATTTATTACATATAATTTAAAGCTTGCTGTGTAGTGTTTTTTTTTTTTTTTTACTGTTTTATTTTCTCATGGGGTTCTTTTTTTTTTTAGCTGATTAGAATTTAATGTTTCAGGGAGCAAAACATCTTTCTTTATTCATGAAGGATGTGGAAAAAAAATGTCTTTTTCGATAAATCCTATTCATGCTCCGTGGTTGGCGTAATGAAGTCTACCGGGTGAGAATGCTACTCTATTCGGAAATCCTCCATTCCTTTATGCCTCAAATGCCGGCAGACACTCATGTCTTCGTTAAAAGCTAATTATAACGAGACTTCCAGAGACCTCCATTGCTATTGATATTTTAGTGCCTGGCTTTATTTCCAGCATGGGTTTTTGCTCATGCATATTCATAAGAGGATCAGCCTTTATGCATTTGCAAGTGAAATGTCATTGGATTTTTCAACAGGATTAAACCTGTGGACGTTAACCTTTATACATGCAGGTCTTTTTTTTCCGTATTGTTGGATCTAAATCACACTAAGTTTGCATTTTAAGTGTGATTACTACTATTAGTAGGTCTGCTAAAAGCATATGCTTATTCTTTAAATATATAATTTAGGTCTGTAGCAACCTGGGACATAATTCACTTCCACTCTTTTATTTTATCCATTTCAGTAAATGCTTTTACCTTTGTAATGTAAATGTTTGCTGAAGATATATGAGTTTGGATGAGTTGGAAGATACATTATGCACTCAAGGATAACCTTACAAAACATTCTATTGGCTTTTTTAATGATTTTACAAGCCAAAAGTATGTTTGGTTCTTTGTCTTGAAGTAAAACAGTCTGTTCCACTTCATAGTACATTGCGCAGATGTTGCTCCTTCGCACCTGCGTGAGATGCATGTAGCATGCAGATTATATTATTGTTTGCAAACAGAGGAAGAATGGATCAACACAAGGATTGATTACAGGGTGTATTATTCCAGGTATAATTATGGAAGTGCGGTGTTCTGAACACATGCTGCTACAACAGGCTTTGTTCAGGATCTTGAGTCTTCATCGTAATGTGGGATTTAGGTTAGTCATCGGTTTTTAGACACTTGACTTGTGCTTAAAAAGAACGTATTGGGTTTGCTACAAGTGTTTTTTGTTTTATGGCATTTAAATTAGAAATGTGATTTCAATTTCAATTTGCAAATAATAAGGCTACGTGCAATAGTCTGCATAGTAATGTACATGTACAATTGAAGTGTACATTATTAACCCTCCTATGATTTTTTTCCTTATATTTCCCAAATGATGTTTAACAGAGCAAGGACATTTTCACAGTATTTCCTATAATATTTTTCTTCTGGAGAAAGTCTTATTTGTTTTGTTTTGGCTAGAATAAAAGCAGTTTTCTATTTTTTTTAAACCATATTATGGTCAATATTATTAGCCTTCTTAAGCAGTATATTCTTCATAAAATGACTTTCCTAATTAACCAAATTAAATCTGTAAATGTCACTAAGCTGAATACTAGTATCTTGTAAAATATTATGTACCGTCATCATGGCAAAGATAAAAGAAATCGGTTATTAGAAATTAGTTAATAAAACTATTATGTTTAGATATTATTTATTTAGAATTATTTGTTGATTAGAAATGTATAATTTTGTGTTGAATTATTTTTACCTCTGTTAAACAGAAATTGGGGAAAAATATACAGGGGGGCTAATAATTCAGAAGGGCTAATAATTCTGACTTCAACTGTACATACATTTGTCAATTGGAATATTGTTATTCTCATATATTTTATTCTCATTTATTCACTTATTTTAAAATTCCTTTATCCGCTTGTTAAGTGGTGACGTGTTTGTGACGTATGTAATACTGTTTCCGGGTCCAAGCCGCCACTCATTTGAATTGACAAAATATTCGTTTATGATCACTTTTTATTCGTATCTCACATTAAAGTGAATTTTATATAAAGTCATAGTGTACACAACAATCACTGGGCTTGCTTCATCACAAATACTAAAATTTATAAAAAAATTAAACACTTTCTGGCTATCAGATATTAGGCATAGACATATATATTGCGATCGTGATTTTCGAAAGGATTACAGCGCTCTATAAACATTTATTATTAGTATTTGATGAGTCTCCCCATTCAGTTTCATAGAGCACTTGGACCCGGAAGCCCCTTCGCGTGACGTCACACTTAACAAGCAGATTATCTGTGTGTTTTGTCCTGTCACTGTCATGCTGTTGCACTGTGGAAACTTCTGTCATGAAAACAAATTCCTCATATGTGTAAACATACCTAACAATAAACAACATTTAACAATTATATATGTTTTAATTATTTCAATAATGCAGTTTATCATAAAAGCTTATTATTATGTGATGCTTATGGCATAATAAAAGCTTTTTTTTTAATTTTTTGTTTTATATATTTTAGAATTCAGAGCATTTAAAATGGAAATGTGAAGCAAATGCAGTATGTGTATATTATTAAAGTTGCAATGCTGTTTGCATTATATTTTAACAGCTGGATTGTTTAACATTATTTTTTTTTATAAAACAAGTTGAAATCTTTTGTTAGAAAGTGTCATGCCAATAAAGTAGCAAAATGTAATATAAACGTTATCATAAAAAAAAAAAAAAAAGTTAAGCGCCACACCTCCCTTTTTTAATCGTACATTTTCATATGACTGAACTATGTACAAATTCTTTCAAATTAACCACTAAACTAACAAAATGTAAAATACTTACGTTTCCCCGTGAGATCAGGTTGGCCAAACACATAAATATGATATGTACAGTATTTAATGTTGAAAGTATTAGGGAATCATGGCAGAATTAAAGGAATGAACGTTAGTTTAAAGTTGGTTCAAGTAATTGCATCTCATGTTTTCCTGTCAGTGTTCAATTTACTGTAATCTTCTATGTTAAGCTGCTTTGAAACAATCTACTTTGTAAAAGCGCTATAGAAATAAAGCTGAATTGAATTGAATTTGGCCATTTTCACTTAGAGCTGCTGTCAGCTGTACTCATGCTGTAAAAGCATGTCAGAATCATCTCTTCATGCCTCTGTTCCCTCACTTTAGCCTACTCTGGTTTCTGTTAACATTTTTTTTTTTAATAGACTTTGTATAAAGTTGTTGCAGTACATTTTGAATCAAATCTAGACATACGCTGCTGGTCAAAAGTTTGGAGTCAGTTTTTTTTTCTATGTTTTTTTTTTTTATTCTGTTTATCAAGGCGACATTTATTAAATGTAAAATATATATATATATATATATATATATATATATATATATATATATATATATATATATATATATATATATATATATATATATATATTAATTACAATTTTAAATAACTTTTTTATTGTATGTAGATTCAAATGAAATTATAACTCTAGTCATTATTGCTACTATTAATAGTAATAATAATAATAATAATAATAATAATAATAATAATAATAATAATAATAATAATAATAATAATAATAATAATTAATATTAGAGTGATTTATGAAGGATCATGTAGCTCTGAAGACTGGAGTAATGAAGCTGAAAATGCATCATTCAAATCACTGGAATAAATATTAAATTAAATTAAATGATAGACTACTTTTGATCAGTTATTTTGTAGTGCAATAACATTTAACAATTGTACAATGTGTACTGTATTTTTGATGACATAAATGCACCTTGGTGAGCAGGAGAAGCTTATTTTAAAACATTTAAAAATCCTACTGACCCCAAACTCTTGACCAGTAGTGTAAATCAGCCGAACTGAAACCAAAAACGTCTGATTGCATTTTTTTGCCGGTCGATTTTTGCATCCCTACCCCCTTTCCTATATTTCTAAGGGTAACAGTTGAATTATTATTATTATTATTATTTTGCACATTGGATGCACAATTACATTCACACACCTCACACAGGCATTACAGTGTGTTTATTTGCTACACAACTCTACTGTTAGTATGTTCCACAAATTAGCAGGTAGCAATACTGAGAAAATATCATCTGGACCCGCGAGAGACAGCACAGTCTGTGAAGTGAGAAGTTGGTTGAGCTTTACATTTATGTCTTCCCAGGTGTAATCACTCACTGCTAGTTGGTCAGAGGTGAACAAAACAGAAAAAAAAAACACATAACCACCCATGTCTAGACATGCACTCAAGCACTTACATTTCTTTGCAGTTAACAGATTTAGATGTTGACTTGACCATTTAAAAAAAATGTTTTAAAAAGTCAAAAAGTTGAAAAAAGGGATGGCAAATTGCATTCAAAGACTTTAAAAGGGCATTTATTTGTATGCTCTTGAGTCAAAGTGACTCATATACATTTTTAAGTGAAGTTATCAAACTCAATTTGTCATTTTTTTTGTTATTTATTTATTTAGCGAAGGTGGCTGGAAAAAAAAAAGAGTTTGTCAATCCCACTGTGTAGGCATGCACTCTAGTTTGATTGATTTTTAAAATGTGTCTCTGCCAGAATAAAAAAAAAAAAAAACTAAGACTATGGCCTTGAAGTATATTGTGAAATTGAACAAGTATAGCTTTACCCGAGGCTTTTGTGAGGGTCAGAACACAGACTGGACTGTTATGAGAGTTTTCAGCAAACAAGCTGTCAACCCATGTGTTTTTAGATGAGCGGTTTTCATTAAAATGGCTATGTTGATATGCTGGATTGCTTTTCTGGTCACATTATTCTTCTCATTTGCTTAATAAAATTTAAAATGTATACATATCATCGCCTTGGAATTATAAGGTTCTCAAATCAAATCACTTTTATTGTCACATCATCAGCAGCACGTGTGCTATGATGAGTGAAAAGCTTAGGTTCAGTCAAAGCAGGGTGAATCGGCTTTCAGCTACTACGCCCCTCGCTGCTGGAATCAACTCCCAGAAATGATCAGATGTGCTCCAACATTAGGCACATTCAAATCCAGACTGAAAACACATTTGTTTAGCTGTGCCTTTACTGAATGAGCACTGTGCTACGTCCGACAGATCGCACTATTATGTTTTTCTCTTCTTTTTCATTCTTTTACAACCTGTTTTAACATATTTTTATCTGTTTTTATCTGTTTTTTATTATCTGTTTTTATTTTATTTTTTTTCTTACACTTGTCTTTTTATTCCTGTTTATGTAAAGCACTTTGAATTGCCACTGTGTATGAAATGTGCTATATAAATAAACTTGCCTTGCCTTACCTTGCCTTAGGTGCTGGCTCCAGACAGTGCAAAATACAGACAGTGTAAATACAACGACAGTGCAAAATACAGACAGTGCGAAATACAGACAATGCGAAATACAGACAATGCGAAATACAGACAGTGCGAAGTACAGACAGTGCGAAATACAGACAGTGCGAAATACAGACAGTGCGAAATACAGACAGTGCAAAATACAGACAGTGCGAAATACAGACAGTGCAAAATACAGACAGTGCAAAATACAGACAGTGCAAAATACATACAGTGCAAAATACAGACAATGCAAAATACAGACAGTGCGAAATACAGACAGTGCGAAGTACAGACAATGCAAAATACAGACAGTGCGAAATACAGACAGTGCAAAATACAGACAGTGCGAAATACAGACAGTGCGAAATACAGACAGTGCAATATACAGACAGTGCGAAATACAGACAGTGCGAAATACAGACAGTGCAAAATACAGACAGTGCAAAATACAGACAGTGCAAAATACATACAGTGCAAAATACAGACAATGCAAAATACAGACAGTGCGAAATACAGACAGTGTGAAATACAGACAGTGCGAAATACAGACAATGCAAAATACAGACAGTGCGAAATACAGACAGTGCAAAATACAGACAATGCAAAATACAGACAGTGCAAAATAAAGACAATGCAAAATACAGACAGTGCAAAATACAGACAGTGCGAAATACAGACAGTGCAATATACAGACAGTGCAAAATACAGACAGTGCAATATACAGACAGTGCAAAATAAAGACAATGCAAAATACAGACAGTGCGAAATACAGACAATGCAAAATACAGACAGTGCGAAATACAGACAATGCAAAATACAGACAGTGCAATATACAGACAGTGCAAAATACAGACAGTGCAATATACAGACAGTGCAAAATAAAGACAATGCAAAATACAGACAGTGCGAAATACAGACAATGCAAAATACAGACAGTGCAAAATAAAGACAATGCAAAATACAGACAGTGCAAAATACAGACAATGCAAAATACAGACAGTGCGAAATACAGACAGTGCAATATACAGACAGTGCAAAATACAGACAGTGCAATATACAGACAGTGCAAAATAAAGACAATGCAAAATACAGACAGTGCGAAATACAGACAATGCAAAATACAGACAGTGCAAAATAAAGACAATGCAAAATACAGACAGTGCAAAATACAGACAATGCAAAATACAGACAGTGCGAAATACAGACAGTGCAATATACAGACAGTGCAAAATACAGACAGTGCAATATACAGACAGTGCAAAATAAAGACAATGCAAAATACAGACAGTGCAATATACAGACAGTGCAAAATACAGACAGTGCGAAATACAGACAGTGCGAAATACAGATAGTGCGAAATACAGACAGTGCAAAATACAGACAGTGCAAAATACAGACAGTGCAATATACAGACAGTGCAAAATACAGACAGTGCGAAATACAGACAGTGCGAAATACAGACAGTGCGAAATACAGACAGTGCAAAATACAGACAGTGCGAAATACAGACAGTGCAAAATACAGACAGTGCGAAATACAGACAGTGCGAAATACAGACAGTGCGAAATACAGACAGTGCAAAATACAGACAGTGCGAAATACAGACAGTGCAAAATACAGACAGTGCAAAATACAGACAGTGCAATATACAGACAGTGCAAAATACAGACAGTGCGAAATACAGACAATGCAAAATACAGACAGTGCAATATACAGACAGTGCAAAATAAAGACAATGCAAAATACAGACAGTGCGAAATACAGACAATGCAAAATACAGACAGTGCAAAATAAAGACAATGCAAAATACAGACAGTGCGAAATACAGACAATGCAAAATACAGACAGTGCAAAATACAGACAATGCAAAATACAGACAGTGCGAAATACAGACAGTGCAATATACAGACAGTGCAAAATACAGACAGTGCAATATACAGACAGTGCAAAATAAAGACAATGCAAAATACAGACAATGCAAAATACAGACAGTGCAAAATAAAGACAATGCAAAATACAGACAGTGCAAAATACAGACAGTGCGAAATACAGACAGTGCGAAATACAGACAGTGCAAAATACAGACAGTGCAAAATACAGACAGTGCAATATACAGACAGTGCAAAATACAGACAGTGCAAAATACAGACAGTGCAAAATACAGACAGTGCAATATACAGACAGTGCGAAATACAGACAGTGCGAAATACAGACAGTGCAAAATACAGACAGTGCAAAATACAGACAGTGCGAAATACAGACAGTGCGAAATACAGACAGTGCAAAATACAGACAGTGCGAAATACAGACAGTGCGAAATACAGACAGTGCAAAATACAGACAGTGCAAAATACAGACAGTGCGAAATACAGACAGTGCAAAATACAGACAGTGCGAAATACAGACAGTGCGAAATACAGACAGTGCAAAAATACAGACAGTGCGAAATACAGACAGTGCAATATACAGACAGTGCAAAATACAGACAGTGCGAAATACAGACAGTGCAAAATACAGACAGTGCAGAATACAGACAGTGCAAAATACAGACAGTGCAAAATACAGACAGTGCAAAATACAGACAGTGCGAAATACAGACAGTGCGAAATACAGACAGTGCAAAATACAGACAGTGCAAAATACAGACAGTGCAAAATACAGACAGTGCAAAAATACAGACAGTGCAAAATACAGACAGTGCAAAATACAGACAGTGCAAAAATACAGACAGTGCAATATACAGACAGTGCAAAATACAGACAGTGCGAAATACAGACAGTGCGAAATACAGACAGTGCGAAATACAGACAGTGCAATATACAGACAGTGCAAAATACAGACAGTGCAAAATACAGACAGTGCAAAAATACAGACAGTGCGAAATACAGACAGTGCAATATACAGACAGTGCAAAATACAGACAGTGCGAAATACAGACAGTGCAAAATACAGACAGTGCAGAATACAGACAGTGCAAAATACAGACAGTGCAAAATACAGACAGTGCAAAATACAGACAGTGCGAAATACAGACAGTGCGAAATACAGACAGTGCAAAATACAGACAGTGCAAAATACAGACAGTGCGAAATACAGACAGTGCAAAATACAGACAGTGCAAAAATACAGACAGTGCAAAATACAGACAGTGCAAAATACAGACAGTGCAAAATACAGACAGTGCAAAAATACAGACAGTGCAATATACAGACAGTGCGAAATACAGACAGTGCGAAATACAGACAGTGCGAAATACAGACAGTGCGAAATACAGACAGTGCAATATACAGACAGTGCGAAATACAGACAGTGCGAAATACAGACAGTGCGAAATACAGACAGTGCGAAATACAGACAGTGCAAAATACAGACAGTGCAATATACAGACAGTGCAAAATACAGACAGTGCAATATACAGACAGTGCAAAATACAGACAGTGCGAAATACAGACAGTGCAAAATACAGACAGTGCGAAATACAGACAGTGCAAAATACAGACAGTGCGAAATACAGACAGTGCAAAATACAGACAGTGCAAAATACAGACAGTGCAAAATACAGACAGTGCAAAATACAGACAGTGCAAAATACAGACAGTGCGAAATACAGACAGTGCAAAATACAGACAGTGCAAAATACAGACAGTGCGAAATACAGACAGTGCGAAATACAGACAGTGCGAAATACAGACAGTGCAGTATACAACAACATACTCACAAAAAAAACAAGACAATGTAAAATTGGCAATGTTGACAGCGATACGTACGATCTGACGTTCTGTCTGGCAGATCATTAATTGAAGCATTACTTTTCAACAAATTTCAACAATCAGTCTGCTTATTAATTTAATTAAAAATAAAATTGGTATTCTAACATTATGTTGATGTTTGAGAAAGTAAAAGTTTTGCTTTCTATAACATTTATTCATGTTTTAGGATGAATATTTTTTTTCTTGTTCAAATTCTTGAGTAATAACATTCAAATCAGCTGAAGAATGCCTAAAACCTGGAACCATTAACTTTCATAGTATGTGACTTTCCTACTATGGAAGTCAATGGTTACAGGTTTTCAGCTTTTTTCAAAATATCTTCTTCTGTAGATAGTAAATAGTGAGTACATTTTCATTTTTGGGTGAACTGTCCCTTTAACAGCTCATTGGATATGTTCTGAGATGTTTTCTGCTCATAAATGTTTTGACTCAGTCTATAGTATAATGCATGTTTTCATGGAAAGATTAAAGATCTAAAGAAGATAAGGACACTGCGCATACTGTACATACGCTCAGCCTCATATTAGGTAAAAATAATGACTTCCATTTTTCATTAAATAATTTCAAACTGTTTCTTTGTTACAAGTCGTACTACATAAAAACGATATAGTCTCTACATGCTTTATATCTTTCCATGTTGTCTGAGAGACAAGGTCTTTTATGATTCTGCCTGCCTATGATCTATTGTGGAAAGCAGAAAGGAACTTGATAGATTTATTTCTACACAAGCGCTCCATAGAATTCAGTGCTGGTTTATGACCTGAGAAAGTGACACTGAGGGGAATTTGTTTCAGGTTGTTTTTCCAAGTTCTCTAGCACAGCTCATAAAGTATGTCTGACTGCAGAAGGTTAGGGAATGGATGTGGTCTGGGGCGTTTATAGGTCAACATTCAGAGCCAGGTGTCTATTCATCTTTCTCCAATGGCGCGTTTGCTGGACCAAGCCAGATTTTTCTCCCACTTTCTCTACACAGGTTACTTTAGCCTTATGATGCCACAACAACAACAACAACAATAGCAACAACAACTACTACTACTACTACTACTACTAATAATAATAATAATAATAATAATAATAATGGACAGTGGCTCAATGCTTAACATGATTGCCTCACAACAAGATGGTCACTGGTTTGAGTCCCGGCTGGGCCAGTTAGCATTTCTGTGTGGAGTTTGCATGTTCTCCCCTGTGTTGGCGTGGGTTTCCTCCGGGTGCTCCCGTTTCCCCCACAGTCCAAAGACATGTGCTATAGGTGAATTAAATAAACTGAATTGGCCGTAGTAAATGTGTATGAGTGCATGGATGTTTTCCAGTACTGGGTTGCAGCAGGAAAGGCATCTGCTGTGTAAAAATATGCTGGATAAGTTGGCAGTTTATTCCGCTGTGGCGACCCCTGATGAATAAAGGGACTGATGCTGTGTCACACCAGACGTGGAAGAAGCGTCAAGCGCGAGTGATTTACATGTTAAGTCAATCCAAAGGCGCAAATAGACATCCTGCGGTGCGATACGCACGAATGACGCGAACGGGGTGGCACGAATTGAGCGTTTGACGCGCTTAACATGCAAATCACTCGAGTTAAAAAATCTGATCTTCAGCGGACATTCGTGCTGCGTTAACCAATCAGTAGCTTGCTTTCGTGGAGGCGTGATTGTGACGTAGCGGCTGTTGTTGGTGTCCCGGGGGAAATCCTCGAGCCGACACCGACAACAGTTCATCAAACTGGGCTCGGCTCAGTCAGAAGCACCGCTGAAAGCCTCCGTCATCCAGGTTAAGTTTCTGGAGTAGATTATGAGCTCACAGAGCTGGGTGCACCTCTGAAAGTATCTAGTGGACTCAGACACGGCTCCAAACGTATCGACGCTGTTTTTCAGCCTTCATAAAGCACATAAACACAGTTATTTTCTCAATAAAATGCATGTTAGCCATTTAGCAACGGGCAGACAGAAGACCTGCCATCACGCGAATCTGCGTCTGTTCTGAAGTGAATTTGACGAGTGAATGAAGCGGATTTGATGCGTGAATGAAGCGAGTAAACTCAAATGTTCACGCGGCTATTTACGCGCGAATAGCGTGATTTATCCGCACGTTCCGCGTCTGGTGTGTACACAGCATAAGCCGACAAGAAAATAAATGAATGAACAATAACAATTATTCTTATTCTTATCTACTTTTGTCTAAATTTGCATCTTAAGAGTGACCATGAAATCATACTTTTTAATATTTGTATATTAATATGTGTGTGTGTGTGTGTGTGTGTGTGTGTGTGTGTGTGTGTGTGTGTGTGTGTGTGTGTGTGTGTGTGTGTGTGTGTGTGTGTGTGTGTGTGTGTGTGTGATATTAATAATATAATAAAATATACAGCAAAACAAATTACCCAGAGGGGGAAAACATTAACAGACAAATAAACAAACTTGACTGGGCAGGGCTGACAGGGATCAAGGCTAGACAGAACAGGACAAGGCTCGACTGGATAATGACGTATGAATGGCAACGAACCGGCATAAGACAGCAGACATGAGGAGACTGTAAGCAAAACTTATTAACAAACAAACAGGTAAACATAATAAACTAATGATGGATTAACAAGGAGGGTGGGACTAGACAATAGACAGGACGGCACATGACGCAAAGACAACACAGGACATGTGCTTATTAAAAAACCGGACTAGAACACATAGCAAATGAGGACCCATTAATCGTGTGTTTACATGAAACACAACACTAAAGCACGCAACCTTAATGTAAACACCAAGCCACGTGTGGACCCTGTGCGCCGGCGACAAGCACTCAAAGACGAAGGCAGACAATGACAGGAAATATCAGTGCTCGACCCGAGAAAGCTCGAGCCGAGCACAACATGACAGGACAAGTGTCTGGACTCGAAGTGGGGCGACGCAGTGGTGCAGTAGGTAGTGCTTTCGCCTCACAGCAAGAAGGTCGCTGGTTCGAGCCTCGGCTGGGTCAGTTGGCGTTTCTGTGTGGAGTTTGCATGTTCTCCCCACGTTCGTGTGGGTTTCCTCCTGGTGCTCCGCTTTCCCCCACAGTCCAAAGACAAGCGGTATAGGTAAATTGGGTAAGCTAAATTGTCCGTAGTGTATGAGTGTGAATGAGTGTGTGTGAATGTCTCCCGGAGATGGGTTGCAGCTGGAACGGCATCCGCTGCGTAAAACATGTGCTGGATAAGTTGGCGGTTCATTCCGCTGTGGCGACCCTGGATTAATAAAGGGACTAAGCCGAAAAGAAAATGAATGAATGAAATGAAAACCAAAGTGGCAGAATCCTGACACTATGTTAGCATTAGACTAGCATTAGAACTATTTGCATGCAGTTCTTTTGCTTCGATTACTTCTATTGTCCTCATTTTTAAGTCATTTTTCAAATTATTGTTTGTGACTGGGTGATTATTTATTTATTTATTTATTTATTTATTTTTAAATGAACTTGCAGACATGATTGAGCAAAGCTGCGACCTTCATGCACATCTTGTCAGGGAAGCATGGCTGTGTTATCAGTAGTAAATCTTCTCCAAGAGGCAAATACATACGAAGACGAAAACAAGGAAATCCCCATGCAAAGGAAATACATATGCAAAGAAAACAAATCTAATTAGTTTACAAATGAAGTTCTGTGTAATAAAATGAAATGACACATGAAGAAAGGCAGGTGTAGAACGGCAGTGAAAGCCCAGACAGCAGCTGAAATCTCTCAGTAGTTCTTCAGCAACCCTCTGCCCTTCGTCATTGTAATTTAATATTAGCTGCTCTAGTCCAACATCTACATTAGCAGGATGATGAAGATGAAACCAGGGTGGACATTTCAGGTAGACAATGATCCAAAACACAGCAAAGGAAACTCTCAAATGCTTTCAGAAAAAAAGAAAATCAAGCTGTAGAATGGTCCATCCAATCACCTGACTCCAATAGAAAATACAAAATAAAGATCAGATTTGATAGACGAGACACACAGAACCATCAATATTTTTTCACAGGTCTGTGAAAACATCACACCTAAACAAAGCAATGCATGTGACTTCATTCTCTGTATAAGAGGCGTTTTTAAGCTGCCATCACCAAAAAAAGCCTTTTATATAAAGTATTAAATACATTTCAGTACTTTCTCCTTACTGGGTTGCAGCTGGAAGGGCATCCGCTGTGTAAAACATATGCTGGATAAGTTGGTGGTTCAATCCGCTGTGGCAACCACAGATAAATAAAGGGACTAAGCCGAAGGAAAATTAATGAATGAATGAATGAATAAAACAGTGGTGGATTTGCAGCTATAGTCTTCTTTGTTTGCTACTCCGTTGCCCACAATCGAGGAAGCACAAGAAACAACTGAATTAATGCCTGCAATGCGTCACCTGAACAAACTGTACCAGACCAGCCCTGAAATAATTCCATCGAATATGCGCCTTATCTCAGCCTTGGAAAACTATTTCCGAAGCCCTTATCAAAATCCTCTTTTATTCATTTATCTTTTTTTTTTTTCTGTGGCCTTGAAGCCAACAGTGGGGAAACTATCCTCCACAAGGCTCCAATTACTCTTCGCCTCTCTCCGTCCCCGCGGCTCTGTTTTGCCAAAGGAAAGCAGTTCACCTTTGGAGCATCCTGAAGCCTGCTGCTGACTCCACCAGACTGGTTTTGTTGTGTAAAACATTGTTTGAATGGGCCTTTATTAAGAAGAACCTTAAATCAGTTTAATTGTTCTTGCTTTAATAATTGTACATTTTTAGAGGCATTTCTCAGTGAAACCAAAACTTTTTAATTAGGAAGTGAAGCAAAACAAGAACAACTCTCGGCTTTGTGTGATTTCAAGTGTGCTTTTCTTCTCAACATGGGAAATTAATTTGTTTTAAAATGCGTTGTTTTAATTTTTAGTGGCATTTGATATTTTTAATGAGGTTTGTTTCACTATGAAATATAGTTTTAGACTAAAAATTTCAAACCACGAACATAATAAAGTGTAATGGATTCCACAAAGTTGTTCATCTCTTCCTAATTTTCAAGTTCAGCCCAATATTTTAGCCTATTCTGTTAAATTAAAAGCAAAAATACAAGTGTTTAATATATTTAATGAATTGCAATATCCCATTTGTTTATTTTTATTATTATTACTTTCATTCATTCATTTTCTTTTCGGCTTAGTCTCTTTATTTATCCGGGGTCGCCACAGCGAAGTGAACTGCCAACTTATCCAGCACACGTTTTACGCAGCGGATGCCCTTCCAGCTGCAACCCATCTCTGGGAAACATCCATACACACTCATCCACACTCATACACTACGGACAATTTAGCCTACCCAATTCACCTGTACCGCATGTCTTTGGACTGTGGGGGAAACCGGAGCACCCAGAGGAAACCCACGCCAACGCAGGGAGAACATGCAAACTGCACACAGAAACGCCAACTGACCCAGCCGAGGCTCGAACCAGCGACCTTCTTGCTGTGAGGCGACAGCACTACCTACTGCGCCCCCGCGTCACCCACTAATGTTTTTAGCTTGCTTTATTTTTAATCAGTCAATAATCAGGTTTTAACTAAATATTTTTAGTTATACAAAGTTTAGCTTAATATTTTCTGTCAGTTACAGTGACCCACATGCATTGCACTTTTCCATTACAGTTGTTAAATTGACCTATTGGTGATCTATTTGACAAATAATTATCAGAATCAGTTTTATTGCCAATTGTGCTTCACACACACACGGAATTTGTTTTGGCAACAGAAGCTTCCAGTGTACATAAAGTGAACAAGTGACAACACAAAATTAAGTATGAGAAAAGAAAAAGGCGATAAACATAGAGAGATGCAGTAAGTCAAAAATATCTGGATGTTGAATTGTATGTACAGATATGTTGTAAATATACAGGTTGTAAGGTGCTGTGTACCAATGCGAATGGAGAAAGTATTGCATTGTATATTGTTATAAGGTGCTGTGTACAAGTGCGTATGAGAGAGTATGGCACGTTTATTGCACAGTAGGGGAATATTTAACTGTTCATGAGGTAGATGGCCTGAGGAAAGAAACTTTTCCTTGTCTGACTGTTTTTGTGCTTGGTGCTCTGTAGCGCCGACCAGACGGTAACAGTTCGAACAGATAGTGTGCTGGGTGCAAGGCATCCAGAGTGATTTTGCGAGTCCTTTTACTCACTCTGGAAGAGTACAATTCTTGAAGTGTAGGAAGGGTAGTGCCAGTGATTCGTTCAGCAGTCTGGACTATTCGCTGTAGTCTACGGAGGTCAGTTTTTGCAGCTGAGCTAAACCAGACGGTGATTGAAGTGCAGCGGATGGATTGGATGACAGCTGAGTAGAACTGTACGAGCAGCTCCTGTGGCAGGTTGAACTTCCTCAGCTGAAGAAGGAAGTACAGTCTCCTGTTAATTGAAAAGTTAAATTGAAAAACTGATGGACCATAAAGTGGTTAGTGTTTTGTGCTTATAACATGAGAACAGCGAGAGAACTCATGAAATAAGAAACGTTTATTTTTCGTGATATGTCAAAACTTTGTATATAAACAGACTGCTTGAAGTTCATTACACTGGGAGGCTGTAATTGTCAAGCCTCTTAATTTTTAAATACTAAACAGGTCTATTTAAATTTCTAAATTGGGAAACTTGTTAAAAAAATACTGAGTAATAATATATTCTTTTTTTATTTTGGGATACTTAAGGTTATGCAAATGCTTAGAAATGATGTAAATGTCTGTTTAAAGGAGGCAAATTGTGAAACACTGAATAGGCGTCATTCATTCATTCATTCATTCATTTTCCTTCGACTTAATCCTTTGTTTATCAGAGGGTCAACACAGTGAATTGAACCGTCAACAATTCCAACATATGTTTTTTACACAGCGGATGTCCTTCCAGCTGCAATCCAGTACTGGGAAACACCCATACACTCTTGCATTTACACACGCACTCATACACTATGGCCAATTTTGTTTTAGCAGGGGTGCCCAAACTCAGTCCTGGAGGGCCGGTGTCCTGCAGAATTTAGCTCCAACTTGCCTTAACACACCTTCCAGGACATTTCCAGCAAGCCTACTAAGAGCTTGATTAGCTAGCCCAGGTGTGTCTGATTGGGGTTAGATCTAAACTATGTAGGACACTGGCCCTCCAGCACCGAGTTTGGACACCCCTGACCTATAGCACTTGTCTTTGGACTGTGGGGCAAAATGGAGCACCCGGAGGAAACCCAAGCAAACATGGGTAGAACATGCAAACTACACACAGAAATGCCAACTGGTCCAACCTCCCTGCTGTGAGGCAACAATGTTCGCACTGAGCCACTGTGCCGTCAGGGATCATAGGCATCATACTGTATATGTTTACATTTTGGTGTTCGTTTTCTGGTATGGTGTTTGCCCACCACAGAAGACAATGTTACCACCCATAAGAGAAAACTGATTATTTCCGAGCTTATTTCATCTCCTTGTTTTCAAATCTACATTGTGTCATACGCCAAACAACTGCAGTAATTGATGCACTGTCACTGTCTTATAATTATTCATGAGACTGTCTGGTGCTTATCCTATGAGAAGATGCTCCGCTTGATTATTCATGACAGTGTGCTTTAATTTCCTATAGCAGACACTTCAAACTGTCAGATTGTGTGCGGTGATAGACTCATATATGGATCACAAGTGACGATTTATTATTGATTTGTCGAGTTTTAGCATTGGAAAAGCTTTTGTCCATAAACAAATGTTGTCCATTCACTTTGTGGGTGTAACCGGTCTTTACGGTGCCATGATAAAATATACCAATATTAAAAAGTGTGTGTATTGTACATTCCAGAAAATAAACCTTAAAAATGATTAATGATTCAACCACATTTACTAAAAGACAATTATGTCTGCAGTACCTGACAAAAGTCTTGTCGTCGATCCTATTTCTAAGAGCAAGAAATAATAACTTGACTTCTAGTAGTAGCAGAAGGTGGATTTTTCTGATGAATCATCTGTTAAACTGCATCCCAATCATCACTAATACTGCAGAAGACCTACTGGAACCCACATAGACCCAAGATTCTCACACAAATAAGTCAAGTTTGGTAAAGGAATAAGCATGGTTTGGGGTTACATTCAGTATGGGGGTGTGTGAGAGATCTGCAGAGTGGATGGCAATATCAACAGCCTGAGCTATCAAGACATTTGTGCTGCCCATTACATTACAAACCACAGGAGAGGGCGGCGACTTCATCAGGATAGTGATCCTTGTCATACTTCAGCCTCCACATCAAAGTTCCTGAAAGCAAAGAAGGTCAAGGTGCTCGAGGATTAGCCAGCCCAGTCGCCAGACATGAACATTATTGAGCATGTCTGGGTTAAGATGGAGGAGGCATCGAATACGAATCCAAAGAATCTTGATTAACTCTGAGAGTCCTGCAAGAACGCTTTCTTTGGCATTCCAGATGACTTTATTAATAAGTGATTTGAGTCATTGCAGAGATGTATGGATGCAGTCCTCCAAGCTCATGGGAGTCAGACACAATATTCATTCTTTTCCCACTGCACCATGACTTTATATTCTATACTGTACATTATTTCTGTTAAGTGACAAGACTTTTGTCTAAGTAAAGTCAGACCTTACTGCCCTAATTAAATCATTAAAAATCAAGGCATGATCATATTTTATTTTGGTAAAATAAGTGTTATCTAGA
>CAIGQS010000129.1:75000-116766 GCA_903798195.1 Danio kyathit
ACCGCACCGCCCTTCTCTGAATATGTATTTTGAAGAAAGCAAAACAAGTGGCTTAATAAGACTTTCTTTTCTTCAAAATCTCCTCGTTTGCCTGGCCACTTCACATCTTTAATAAAGTCTTTTTTGTGTCTCTGTGTCTCTTGACCAGCAATAGCTGAAATATTTTATTTATTTATTTTTTTTGCCAAAAGTTAAAGGCGCAGGGAACTTCAGCCTCAGTTCAGATGCTGTAATTACAGTTATTTTCAAGCGTTATTTTTGGTCTGAACAAACTGGATGGGCTACTTTAACTTTTTCTTGTTCAATACAGCCATCATTTTAATTCTCCCAACAGAATATAGAGCTAAATACATGTATACCACTTTTGTAATTCATTTTTCAGAGTAATTATTCTATTCTTAAACTATGTGTATAAATTAAAATGTGTTAGCGTATGTGAAAACAGCTACATTTAGCACCATAACGCCTCCATGTTGGAAAGTCTGGGTTTGAATGAAAGCCAGAGTTGTTCATTTGCTCTTTTTATCTTATTAATACATCTTAGTGTGACTTGAAGGCAGCGCTGCTGACAAACCAACGCATTTATTATACAATTAATTCCTCGACACTTGTGCGCTCATATTTGCATCGTGCTTCCGTTCATGTAGGTGTAGATAAATCACGGTGCGACTTGGCCAATTATGGAACATGGTAAACATGGTAATGGAGGGTTAATTGCCAGCTGTGTTTGCAGAGTGACTACTGTATTCCCTGATCCTCTTTCTGTCTTCATTGATCACAGGTACATGTTTTGCTCACAGATGTCAGTACGGGGCCAGATAATCTCATTGCAGTTGTATACCATCTGCCAGGATGCACTAGACACCACACGTTCAAATGGCCACTGTGTGAGCGGGATACAGTTTGATCACACGGAGAGTAGCTGTGTTTGCATGCACACATTTTAATGCAAATTATAGGCTAAAAGAATGTAATGCTAAATATAGTCGGCCTGCCTAAATGTACGGACAATCTTAAAATATATATTAACATCAATTGGTAAAATCTGTAAAAATACAGCCCTGGAAGTAACAGGTATGAATGTGTTTTAACCAAGAAGATAAAGTTAAGGAGATCTGCAAAAGCTATCTATATTATATACAGGGGTTGGACAATGAAACTGAAACGTTTGGTTTTAGACCACAATAATTCATTAGTATGGTGTAGGGCCTACTTTTGCAGACAATACTGCATCAATTTGTCTTGGAAATGACAGGTACAAGTCCTGCACACTGGCCAGCCAGAGGGATTTTGAGCCATTCTACTTGCAGAATAGTGGCCATGTCACTATGTGATGTTGGTGAAGGAAAACATTTCCTGACTCGTTCCATCAAAACACCCCGAAGTGGCTCAATAATATTTACATCTGGTGACTGTACAGACCATGGGAGATGTTCAACTTTAATTTCATGTTCATCAAACTGCTCTGTCACCAGTCTTGCTGTGTGTATATACATGGCACCACCTTCAGGACACAATGTTTGAACCATTGGGTGCACATGCTCCTCCAGAATGGTTTGTTAGTTCTTGGCAGTGATGCGCCCACCTAGAACAATGACATGTTATTGTAGCTCAAACCATCACTGATCCACCCCCATGCTTTACTCTGGATGTTGTGGCTGGAAGGGCATACGCTGCGTAAAACATATGCCGGAATAGTTGGCGGTTCATTCCACTGTGGCGACCTCTGAAATAGAGACTAAGCTGAAGGAAAATGAATGAAAGAAAAGTCAATTCAAGTTATAATAAACCTAAAACCAAAATACAATTGATTGCATTTTTTCCAACTCGCTCCTCCAAAACACCTCAAAGTGGCTCAATAATATTTAGGTCTGGTGACTGTGCAGGCCATAGGAGATGTTCAACTTCACTTTCATGTTCATCAAACCACTCTGTCACCATTGTTGGTGTTTATTGGTGCATTATCCTGATACATGGCACTGCCTTCAGGATACAATGTTTGAACCATTGAGTGCACAAGCTTCTCCAGAATGCTTCGTTAGTTCTTGGCAGTGATACGCCCATCTAGAACAAGTATTAGTCCTAGAGAATGCCATGTTACTGTAGCTCAGACTATCACTGATCCACCCCCATGCTTCACTCTGGATGATGCAGCAGGAAGGGCATCCGTTGCATAAAGCAAATGCCGGAATAGTTGGCGGGTCATTTCGCTATGGCGACCTCTGAAATAGAGGCTAAGCTGAAGGAAAATGAATGAATGAAATGTCAGTTTAAGTTATAACAAACCTACAGTAAAACCAAAATACAATTAATTGCATTTTGTTCTAAATTGCTCGTCCAAAACATGGCTCAATAATATTTAGGTCTGGTGACTGTGCAGGCCATGGGAGATGTTCAACTTCACTTTCATGTTCATCAAACCACTCTGTCACCAGTCTTGGTGTGTGTATTGGTGCATTATCCTGGAACACGACACCTCCTTCAGGATACAGTGTTTGGACCATTGGGTGCACATGCTCCTCCAGAATGGTTATGTAGTTCTTGGCAGTGATGTACCAATCTAGAACAAGTATTAGACCTAGAGAATGCCATGTTATTGTAGCTATCAAAGACCCCATTTAAATGTGACCCAATTCAGATTTTTTGCTCATTTGTGACACAGATTGAATCTGTTCTATGACCGTGTAAGCACACAAAAAAAATGCATGCATTCGGATATTCAGAGATCGGTTCCAGGCCTCCTTTATATGTACAGAGGTGCCCCCAAGGGCCAAGGCCATGGCCACCCCTGTGTAAACTCTGGCCACCCCAATGATTTTGCTGTTGATATTATTAATTTAAATGTATTTTAGTAAATAAATACTGTAAATAGCAGCCACTAAATTATTGTGGATTGATTGGTGCCACTGGCGTGGCTGATTCACTGCTCCTCCCCGATCATTGTTGACAGCACGTACACACCTTCAATAGACAGCAATGGCAATTTAATATTTACCTTAAGGTACATTAACAGAAGCTGTATCAATAATATTGTGGCTCAAGAAGGAATATGGATAAATTATATTATTAGAGTCTGTATAGTAAGTGTGCGTATATATAGAAATGCTTTTTGTTCAGTTGTTTGTTTTATTAATTCATTCATTATTCTTCATTAATTTTAGACATGGAATATACCGTATGCTTATAAAAAGTGTTTTTATACTAAATATATAATATATTTTAAGCAATATTTTAAGAGTATTTAATTAAATGAATTAAAACCACATTATTTAATTTACCAGAAACAAAAATATAACATTACACTGAATTCATACATTTTTTTGTGTGTGCCACCCCAAGATTTGGTGCGGCCTCTTCTGGCCACCTCAAAAAAAATTTTCTGGGGGTGCCACTGAATATGTGGAAATAAATCAGATATAAATCGGATATGTGACTATCATGTAAACAGGCAGATCGGATTTATTGAGGCATTCCATTTTGTATGTCATTAAACTTTCGACAATGTGGTACTTCTCCACGGTTTAATGACGTAGAAGGAAGAGCGTGCGTGGAGACGTCGACGTGGTAAACAACAACAATAGAGGAAACATGGAGGAGGAAAGTGGTCAGTCGCCACAATTTGCTCCCACCAGACTTGAGATCTGAATCAATCTCTGAATGGTGGAGGACACCATATATAAATCATAGGCACAAGCTGCGATTGCCCTCCTCCTCCGCCTCAAAATGATTTTAAAGTTGGGTGAACTTCGCATTTTTCGCAGAGCTAAAAGCAAGACTTTTCTTCCATTGTGGCTCGTGTGGCGCAGATGTTAGAACACATGAATTGAATATGGGTCACAATTAAATGAACGTGTAAATGGACAAGCAAAAATAATCTGATATAGGCAACAAATTGGGAAGACCTGGCAGTGTAAGCAGGGCCAAAGGTTATCATAGGCCAACTTTGGCCTGTTGTCCCTAGTTTGGGCATCTCTGCCCTAAACTGTTCTTATTAGCTAACCAAGCACAGGCTGCTATGTTTTAGGTTGGTATGTTGCTTGTCAATAAATGCAGTTGTCATATGATATTTGTAAACAATATTTGTATACATTTATAAAAACATGATTGATAAAAGGCTTCAATTAGACCATTTAATCGGTGATCTGTATCGGCTCATATGGCTTCAAGAGAACGGTAATCAATGATCGGCCCCAAAAATCCTGATCAGAGCACCTCTAAGTATTATGAATAAATGTTATGAATAAATGTGGCATCATGGTGGCGCTGTGGGTAGCACGATCGACTCACATCTAGAAGGTCGCTTGGTCGAGCCTCGGCTGGATCAGTTGGCATTTCTGTGTGGAGTTTGCATGTTCTCTCTGTGGACGTGTGAGTTTGCTCCAGGTTCTCCGGTTTCCCCCACAGTCCAAAACATGCACTATAGGTGAATTGGGTAAGCTAAATTATCCGTAGTGTATGTGTGTGAATGAGTGTGCATGGATGTTTCCCAGTGATGGGTTACAGCTGAAAAGGCATCCACTGCATAAAACATACAGTATGCTTGATAAGTTGGCTGTTCATTCCGCTGTAGTGACCCCAGATTAATAAAGGGACTAAGTTGAAAAGAAAATGAATGAATAAATGTACATTTTTATTCAAAATATACCTTTAAATTCACAACTTTCAGTATCAACCATGTCTATAATTGTCACCCCTCTCTAATATCCAGTGTTGTTTTCAAAACTTTTATTTGTAACGCAGCGGCGAATCTCTCAGCAGCAGCAGCAGAATTGATTAGTCGCAGGTGTGCAAATGACACAAACACACACTCGTTCTTTCCTGACCACACAAGCTCAGTGCAGGCAGGCAGGGATTCTGTCTGGGTGGACAGAAAACGCTGGCGAAGTGTGTTTGCCAGGCTGCTCTCAGACACACACGCACACACTGAGGCTGTGTGTGTTTCAGTCTAATGGTGGAGCGGCTCCAGAAACACAGCTCTGCCCACGCCTGTCTGCTTCAGGGCCGTTCAGGGCCAGCCGGACCCGCAGGAGGGATCGCTCTGCCCGGGGAATCCTCTGGAAACTTGCACGGGGACGGATCTGGCTGGCAGACCGTAGAGGTTCAGATAAGAAGCAATGGGACAGTCAAAACGGATTAATGGATTTATGTGGGCTGGGTGAAGAATTAGCTGCAGTCGTGATGGGGACGGTTGGCTTTGCATTGTTGCAGGACTGAGAATGTGCTTGGTGTGTGCGTGTAGGTGTGTGTGTGTGTGTGTGTGTGTGTGTGTGTGTGTGTGTGTGTGTGTGTGTGTGTGTGTGTGTGTGTGTGTGTGTGTGTGTGTGTGTGTGTGTGTGTGTGTGTGTGTGTGTGTGTGTGCGTGTAGGTGTGTGTGTGTGTGTGTGTGTGTGTGTGTGTGTGTGTGTGTGTGTGTGTATGTATAGATAATCCTTCCATAATGATACTTTAACCCTAATAGGTTAAAACACAATACCATTTTTATTTAATTTCATTTAATTTAAGTTTATTTTGATTTTACTCTATGCTATATTTTATTTTTGACATATACTGTATAAGCAAAACAAAACATGTAACCTCAATGCTAATTGATTAAAACATTATATTTCATTTTAGTTAATAGATTTTTATTTTATTTTATTTTTTAAATTTTTTTTAACCCAGTACATTAATTTAATTAAATTAAGTTTTTTTTAATTAATTAATTAATTAATTAATTTTATGTATTTTATTTTTGTTTAATTAATTTAATTTAATTAATTTTTTTTTATTTTACTCTATGCTATATTTAATTATTGACAAATATTTCCTAAACAAAAACTATAACCTCATTGCCAATTGAGTAAAACATTATATTTAATAGATTTTTTTTTCGATGTCATCTATGTACTAAACAGATGACCGCAATGCTAATAAACTGAATTAAAGCAGCTGTATTAGGTTCCACCCACAAAAGAAATCTGTCAAAGATCATGTACATCAAAATCAAATCAAATCACTTTAATGTTCACGTCAGTAGCAGCACGTGTACTATGATGAGTGAAAAACTTGAGTGCAAAATACAGACAGTGCAAAATACAACAACAACAAAAAACAAAACAATATACAATTAGTAATGTTGACAGTAATATGTAGAGTAAAAGACAATAAATACATGAAAGACAATAAATGCATTAAGAAAAACACACAGTCAAAAAGGTGTACGCATAATTTGATTGTTGGTGAAAAATTATTGCAGGCAATATTGTTATTGATAATATTGTTATTGACAATATTAGTAAAGATGTATATAACTACATAATTATGGTAATTGCACATTTTTACTTTTTAAAATATTTTAGATACAAGTTAACACATGAATACTGACATATCTTAGAAAATGTGCAAATGCCTGCAAGTATGAATTATTGTGAAAGTGCCTCGCTGCAGTTTTTTTTTTCTTTTTTCTTTTTTTTTTTCTCCAGTATGTCAAAATGCATTTTTAGTTGTGTTCTCTTATTTTAACCTTGCTAACCTCATCAAGCCTGCCTGACACAAACATCGATCCCTGATCTTATTAGAAGCACTTCCTCTGCTTTACAAACCCCCCAAACAAGTAGGAGTCCATCTGATGTGCTTTTCAGGAAAGAAGCTGTTTTATTTTTTGTTTCTTTATTTATTTTTATATTTATCCTGCTCCAAGTTCATAATTAAGTGTTCAAATAAGTGCAGTTACAATCGAGTCTCTGTGTGCTCAAGTGTGATATTTACACAAAAACTGGCAGAATGAAAGAAACAATAGATGTTCAGAGCACTGAGCAAATAAAGTGTTCCCTTCAAACAACTGTAAATGTGAATTGAGTGGCTAAACATGAGCGCATCTTATTTATTTATTTATGTATGTATTTATTTATTTTAATGTTAAAAAGTCTATATGTTGTGGGTTAAGTGTGAAAATGTGTTAAGAAATGTATTTTATTTTTTTATTTTTTCTGCCAACAACCCAGTATCAAGGCCATAGGGTGTATTTTTTATTTTTATTTATTTATTTATTTTTTTATTTTTTTATTTTTTTATTTATTTATTTATTTTTCAATGTTAAAAAAGTATAAATGTTAAGTGAGTTAAGTGTGAAAATGTGTTAAGAAATGTATTTTATTTTATTTAATTAATTAATTAATTAATTAATTTAATAAAAAAAAATGTAAATTAAAAAATAAAAAATTCTGTCAATGACCTAGTATCAGGACCATAGCGTGTATTTAATTTATTTTATTTATTAATTAATTTTTTTCTTTTAACAACCCAGTATCAGGACCATAGCGTGTATTTTATTTTATTTTTATTTATTTTTTTATGTATTTTCTTTTAAATATTTTCTTTTAATATTATTTATATATTTTTTTTATTAATTAATGAATTAAATTTTATTTTATTTTATTTTAAGTTATTGATTTTTAAAATTTATTTATTTATTTTTCTGTCAATGACCCAGTATCAGGACCATAGTGTGTTTGTTTTTTTATTTATTTATTTATTGTCAACAACCCAGTATCCGGACCATAGCGTGTATTTTATTTTATTTATTTTTTAATTTTTTATGTATTTTCTTTTAAATATTTTCTTTTATTATTATTTATATTTTTTATTTTTATTAATTAATAAATTTTATTTTTTATTTAATTTTTTTTATTTTAAGTTATTGATTTTTAAAATTTATTTATTTATTTATTTTTCTTTCAATGACCCAGTATCAGGACCATAGCATGTTTATTTATTTGTTTATTTATTTTTTGTCAACAACCCAGTATCAGGACCATAGCCTGTATTTTATTTTATTTTATTTTATTTTTAAATTTTTTATGTATTTTCTTTTAAATATTTTCTTTTATTATTATTTATATTTTTAATTTTTATTAATTAATTAATTAATTTTTTTTTATTTTAAGTTATCGATTTTTAAAATTTATTTAATTATTTTTCTTTCAATGACCCAGTATCAGGACCATAGCATGTTTATTTATTTATTTATTTATTTATTTATTTATTTTTTGTCAACAACCAGTATCAGGACAATAGCGTGTATTTTATTTTATTTTATTTTATTTATTTTTTTTATGTATTTATTTATTTTTTTATTTTAATGTTGAAAAGTCTAAATGTTAAGTGTGAAAATGTGTAAAGAAATTTATTTAACTTTGTTTTAATTTTTTTTTTGTCAACAACCCAGTATTAAGGCCATAGGGTGTATTTAATTTAATTTAATTTAATTTAATTTAATTTAATTTAATTTAATTTAATTTAATTTAATTTAATTTAATTTAATTTAATTTAATTTAATTTAATTTAATTTAATTAATCAGGACCATAGCATGTTTATTTATTTATTTATTTATTTATTTATTTATTTATTTATTTATTTATTTATTTATTTATCAGGACAATAGCATGTATTTTATTTTATTTTTAATATTATATTAAATCTGCCACACCAATTCAAGCAGTAAAGCAGTTTGAAGTCTAAAGAAGAGGGTCAAAACAGGACAAAAAACAGCCTATCACTTCTAAACAATCAAGTTTTTTATTTAAGTTAACCTCAGAGAACAGTACAATATGGGAGCATGTGTTGAGCTTTCTCTTCTACTAAATGCTTTTGTTAAATGAACATGAAACAGATGTGTTTGATAATATTTTCTGCTCTCATCTTCCTAATTTAAGAGTCCCGGGTGTCTTGGATTTACCCCGCAGGCGGTATAATAGAAAATGGCACGGCTCAGGCACCTTTTGTGGAGCAGACGTGGTGGAAATCTTGTAGAAGTGACGCAATCCCTTTAATGTGATTTCTTCTGCTTAAGATGATAAAGAGGGATTACTTCAAGAATTAGCAGCCAGCCTTTACCTGCAACATGTCACTTCCCAGAATGCCTTGAGAAAGTTAACTAGCCTCCGATTTATCACCCTTACTGAAAGCGCTGTTACGGTGGTGACAAAGGAAGCCTCGTTTGACTAGTTTGCCCCGTATTATCCCGTTACACAGGCTAATGAGGTAAGCGATTAGCATGTCAGGCTTCCTCTAATAGCAAGCGCTGGGATTCGCGATGATTTGTTTCGTCAAGCCATCGTTGTCTGTGCCTGCAATTCATCTGAGGGCGACAGCGGTGATAGGCGAAGGGTGTAAATCACAGATGATCACCGTTTACAGTTGCAGATTCACTGCCATTGATCTGTTCAAGCTTGAATTGTAGAATTTATTCAGTCACAATATCTGAATAACTAAATAAATTGATTTCAAGTTTGTCCTTTACTGTAATTATTATAATATTTTATATTTTATATTATATTATATTATATTATATTATATTATATTATGGCAACCCAGTGGCGCAGTGGGTAGTGCTGTTGCCTCACAGCAAGAACGTCGCTGGGTCGCAGGTTCGAACCTCGGCTGGGCTGGGTCAGTTGGCGTTTCTGTGTGGAGTTTGCATGTTCTCCCTGGGTTCGCGTGGGTTTCCTCCGGGTGCTCCGGTTTCCCCCACAGTCCAAAGACATGCGGTACAGGTGAATTGGGTAAGCTAAATTGTCCATAGTGTATGAGTGTGAATGTGTGTGTGGAAGTTCCCAGAGATGGGTTGCGGCTGGAAGGGCATCCGCTGCGTAAAATCGTGCTGGATAAGTTGGCGGTTCATTCCGCTGTGGCGACCCCGCAAGGGACAAAGCCGACAAGAAAATGAATGAATGAATGAATATTATATTATATTATATTATATTATATTATATTATATTATATTATATTATATTATATTCCTCCGGGTGCTCCGGTTTCCCCCACAGTCCAAAGACATGCAGTACAGGTGAATTGGGTAGGCTTAATTGTCCGTAGTGTATGAGTGTGAATGAGTGTGTGTGGATGTTTCCCAGAGATGGGTTGCTGCTGGAAGGGCATCCGCTGCGTAAAAACATGCTGGATAAGTTGGCGGTTCATTCCGCTGTGGTGACCCCGGATTAATAAAGGGACTAAGGCAAAAAGAAAATGAATGAATGAATGAGTTCACCTATACCATGTCTTTGGACTGTGGGGAAAACCGGAGCACCCAGAGGAAACCCATGTGAACACAGAAAGAACATGCAAACCCCACACAGAAATGCCAACTGACCCAGCGGAGGCTTGAACCAGCAACCTTCATGCTGTGGGGCGATCGTGCTACCCACTGCGCCACTGTGACGCCCTACATCCAATCAGCTTGCAGTAAAAAAAAAGCAAGCCACGCCCACTGTTTTCTCACAATATTCCATTTCTCTACACTGTAAAACATACTTGGTTCCACTCAATTCCTTCATGTTGTCCCAACACAAATCAATTAAGTTAACCTAATTGATTAGCAATTTTAAGTGGATTGAACATAAAAAAATTAAATTGTCCCCAAGAAACTCAAGAAATGTGTTGATTCAGCTCATTTTAAATAAGTAGTCTGAACAAGCAGCATTTTTTTGTTTGTTTGAGTATAGGAACTGCATCACAATATGATAAAAAAAAAAAGTCACAGCTTCTGGTTCATGCAGACTTTGTCATACAGTTTTAAAGCAATAAATGATGAAACTCTTAAGATATTAAAAAATAGTGATGCCAACTAATAAAATCCTATCTAAATGACCTTTGTAAGCATCTCGGGTGTGCAGGATGCTGCATCTCTCCAGTTGAGGGTGAACAGTACAGACATGGACTACAAAGCTCTTCTTGTTTACCTGCTAGCCTCTTTCAAACAGTCTTGTCTCAGCAGATCAAAGCGTTTTCTACATCTAGTCTCTTTGAAAAACACCCCCCCTGCTGCCTTACAAGTTACGGCAATACTAAGGATTTATTAAATATTTCATACTCCTTAAGAGTGAACAGGTGAGACTGTCAATGATAAACCCTGGAGTTTGCAGACTCCCTCTATCACAAGGACATACTTAAATAATGAAGGTTTATGGGCTGTGAAATAAGACTCTGGTGTTCTGGTACAGCAGGGAACATCCCACACTTTGCTCTAAACATGTTATAAAGCTATGTGTGTCAGCCAATGATGTTTACATTGGGTTGAAAGTATGACACGTTACATAGTAACATTCACGCACAAACACTGTTTGGGGTTACATTACAAACACATGTATGCATTTTGCAATACACTTTTATCTAAGAGTCACCATCCCGCCACCAGGATGCTTACGTTTACATTAATGTTTTTTGCAAATAAATCATAATCTAATCATGACAAACTATGTATCGTGGAATGGTCTAAGATGTCTGAATGCATATTTCACCACAGTTTTTGATTTGTTTTGTTATGTAGGAAGAGTAATAGATTAAAACGTAGTTACTGTCATCATACAACCTGTGGGAGCATTTACAGTTACATTTCTAAACCATAATATTGTAGTCTAAACAAATAGCAATCTTGACAAATCATATATCATTTGAAAGCTTAAAATGTGTAGTTTCCATATAGTGTGACAGTTTTTTGATAAATATTATTGAGAAACAGTATTTATAATTTTCAATACTCAGCCCAGTTGTAAAGTATTACTTTGCTACAGCAATCCACATGTTACATTTTGTTTTAACGTTTTTTACATGCTATTTTAGAAACTTAATTCAAATTAAATACCACCAAACTGTTCATATTACTTTAGAATTGTATGCCTACTTTACAAAAGTCAAAAGTATTAAAACATTTGGTGCATATTGTATAGTCATCAATGTCATCCGGTGGTATTGTTTGGTACTGCAGTCAAGCTAAATCTTAATGAAAGCTAATTTTTTTTTAAGATACCAACTTCAGATTTGGAATATAATTTGTTCAGATACTGAGCTTTGATTTCATGTCAATTTTAGGCTAAAACCATACAATAACATTATTATAATATATAACATATGTAATAACATACATGTGTTGTTGTTGTTGTTTTTTAAATTTCCATAAACATAAAGGCACATCGTTTTTTCACTTCAGCTATTATCTGACATCTGTCTTCTTAAACATGAGACAGACCTTAAATCTGTGCACCAAAGCATTGAAGATTGGCAATCATTAAATTTGAACTTGTTCAAAAAGTGAGGACGGCAGTTAAGGTGTTAAAAAAAGCTGAAGTTTTGGAAAGTGACTTTTTGCCTCACTGTAAAGCAAAAAAATACATTCTGGCCAAAGTGTTGGAATTTTTAGGCCTCTTATCCTCACCAAAGCTGCAATTATTTAATAATTTTAAAAAGTAAAAGATATACATCAAATAATAATAATAATAATAAATTACATTTAATTTTGACGAGTTTCCGCATTGATCCCATGGGCCAGCCTGAACACTAACTGTCACCGTACTGCCACCAGGACGTTTACATCCCTTTTTTTGCTAGTAAAAACTTACTCTAATCATGACAAACTGTATATCGTTGGAAATAACTAAGACTTTTGAATGCATGTTTTACCACAGTTTTTTTAGTTTTTTTTTTTTTGTTATGTAGAAAGAGTAATATATTAAAACGCAGTTACTGTCACCCTAAAACCTGTGGGAGCATTTACAGTTACATATATAAACCATAATATTGTAGTCTAAACATATAGCAATCTTGACAAATCATACAGTTGCAATCAGAATTATTCACCCCCTGATTTATTAGCCCCCCTGTTTATTTTTTCCCCCAATTTCTGTTTAACGGAGAGAAGATTTTTTCAACACATTTCTAAACATAATAGTTTTAATAACTAATTTCTAATAACTGATTTATTTTATCTTTGCCATGATGACAGTAAATAATATTTTACTAGATATTTTTCAAGACTTCTATACAGCTTAAAGTGACATTTAAAGGCTTAACTAGGTTAATTAGGTTTACTAGGCAGGTTAGGGTAATTAGGCAAGTTATTGTATAATGATGGTTTGTTCTGTATACTATTGAAAAAATATATAGCTTAAAGGGGCTAATAATATTGACCTTAAAATGGTTCATAAAAAATTAAAAACTGCTTTTATTCTAGCCGAAATAAAACAAATAAGACTTACTCCAGAAGAAAAAATATGATCAGACATACTGTGAAAATTTCCTTGTTCTGTTAAACATCATTTGGGAAATATTTAAAAAAGAAAACAAAATTCAAAGGGGGTTGAATAATTGTGATTGCAACTGTATATCGTTTGAAAGCTTAAAATGTGTAGTTTCCACATAGTGTGACAGTTTTTTGATAAATATTATTGAGAAACAGTTATTTATAATTTTCAATACTCAGCCCAGTTGTAAAGTATTACTTTGCTACAGCAATCCACATGTTACATTTTGTTTTAACGTTTTTTACATGCTATTTTAGAAACTAAATTCAAATCAAATACCACCAAACTGTTCATATTACTTTAGAATTGTATGCCTACTTTACAAAAGTCAAAAGTATTAAAACATTCGGTGCATATTGTATAGTCATCAATGTCATCCGGTTGTATTGTTTGGTACTGCAGTCAAGCTAAATCTTAATGAAAGCTAATTTTTTTTAAGATACCAACTTCAGATTTGGAATATAATTTGTTCAGATACTTAGCTTTGATTTCATGTCAATTTTAGGCTAAAACCATACAATAACATTATTATAACATATAACATATGTAATAACATATACATGTGTTGTTGTAGTTTTTAAAATTTCCATAAACATAAAGGCAAATCGTTTTTTCACTTCAGCTATTATCTGACATCTGTCTTCTTAAACATGAGACAAAGCTTAAATCTGTGCACCAAAGCATTGAAGATTGGCAGTATGGCAGTTAAGGTGTTAAAAAAGCTGAAGTTTTGGAAAGTGACTTTTTGCCTCAATGTGAAGCAAAAATATACATTCTGGCCAAAGTGTTGGAATTTTTAAGCCTCTTATCCTCACCAAAGCTGCAATTATTTAATAATTTTAAAAAGTAAAAGATATACATCAAATAATAATAAATTACATTTAATTTTGACGAGTTTCCGCATTGATCCCGTGGGCCAGCCTGAACACTAACTTTCACTGTACTGCCACCAGGACGTTTACATCACTTTTTTGCAAATAAAAACCTACTCTAATCATGACAAACTGTATATCGTTGGAAAGAACTAAGACTTTTGAATGCATGTTTTACCACAGGTTTTCAGTTATTTTGTTATGTAGAAAGAGTAATATATTAAAACGCAGTTACTGTTAAGCAGGTCACACACCAGAAGCGGCGCTCAGCGACGCACCGCGCAGCGCCACGCATTTCAGAATTCTAAAAATAGATTTCAATTAGAGTACACACACCGGCGCCGCAAGTCAGCGGCTGTCCGCGGCGCCCAGCCACAACTCAGGACACTGTTCATGTTTCTGTCGCGCCACAGAGCGCCATCTGATTAGTTTCGTTTTAAATAGCCTGCAAATGTCCGCGTCTGGTGTGCAATACTTTCAACTGTCATGTGCGGCCCATCCGGTGTGTGACGGCCTTTACCCTAAAACCTGTGGGAGCATTTACAGTTACATTTTTAAACCATAATATTGTAGTCTAAACATATAGTAATCATGACAAATTATGTATCATTTGAAAGCTTAAAATGTCTAGTTTCCATATAGGGGGCAAAAATATACATTCTGTTGGGGTTTTTAAGCCTCTTATCCTCACCAAAGCTGCATTTATTTAATACTTTTAAAAAGTAAAAGAAATACAGCAAATAATAATAATAAATTACATTTAAACTTTACAAGTTTCCGCATTGATCCTGTGGACCAACCTCAACACTAACTGTCACCGTACTGCCACCAGGACGTTTACGTTTACATCACATTTTTGCAAATAAAAACCTACTCTAATCATGACAAACTGTATATCGTTAGAAAGGTCTAAAACTTTTGAATGCCTATTTTACCACCATTTATTTATTTATTTATTTTATGTAGAAAGAGTAATATATTAATACGCAGTTACTGTCACCATTAAAGCTGTGGGAGCATTTATAGTTACATTTTTAAACCATAATATTGTAGTCTAAACATATAGCAATAATGACAAATTATATATAATTTGAAAGCTTAAAATGTCTAGTTTCCATATAGGCGGGCAGATTTATTTGATAGATATTACTAAGCAACAATTATTTATTAATGTGCAATACTTATCAGAGTTGTAAATCATTACTTTGCTAGAGCAATCCACATGTAAAAGTTTGTTTTAATGTTTTTACATGTTTTTAGAAGCTAAACTCAAATCAAATACCACAAATAATTCTATGTCCACTTTACAAAAGTCAAAAGTATTAAAAAACTGTTCATGTTCCTTAAAACATGTATAGTGTATAGTCATAAATGTTCTGCATTTTATCACTTACGGAACATTGCCCGCATCCATCTTTTTCTCTCAACACCAGATGCTGAAAGGCTTGTCCATGCTTTTGTCACGTCTCGTTTATATTTTTGTAACTCTTTATTTGGGAATCTGTCAGCCAGTTCACTTAAGATTTTCCAATATATTTAAAACTCAGCTGCACGTGTGTTAACTCATACCTCATCGTTCTCATATTACCCATGTACTCCAACAGTTACACTGCTTGCCTGTTAAGTCAGGCATCGATTTTAAAACCTTGATTTTAACTTATAAAGCGGTTCATGGTTCTGCTCCTGATTATATATGTGATCTGATATCTACATCCTCCTCCTCTCGTTACTTACGTTGCGCTTCAGGGCTCACCATGTTTCAGCATTGTTGCAAACTTAGCACCATGGGAATTCTCCTACCGTGCACCTACATTGTGGAATGCTCTTCCCAAAAACATCAGGACTGCCAGTTCTCTGGACTGTTTTAAGAAACTTCTTAAACTTTTTAGTATTGCTTCTAATTTATGAGGCTTTCTTTTTAATTAGTATTTTTTGTATTTCATGTTTTATTGTGTTCTGATGCTCTTGTTAGAGATTTGAGGCTGAGAAAAGTGCACTATAGATACAATTTATAATGATTATTAAACTTAATGTCATGCAGTAGTAATGTTTGTTACTGTGGACAAAGAAAAATCTTACTGAAAGCTTTTTTTTTTTTTTTAGATTAAATTTGTATTGTAATTTGTTCAGATATTTAGCTTTGATTTTCTGTCAATTTTAAAATATGTTTTGTAAATTACCTATTTTATGTATTATAATAAAATAAACAGTTGTTTTATAAAAATGTTTACATAAACATTTAGGCACATAACTTTTGTTTTATTTCACCTTTTGAACATTTGTAATAAATTATATACAGAATATAATAATAATAAATTACATTTAAATTTCATTGCTGACTTTTCAGAATCATTACTAAAGTATGTATTGTCAATTGTCTGCATGAACTTTTTTCCCAGTTTCAAATGTCAAAAACAATGTTCTGATATTCTGCTTCTTATTTTGAATGGTTTTCTCAGTGGAGTAAAAAAAATCATTAAATATATCTTTGACATTTACATTAAATTACAAATACATGCAATACAGGTTTATCCAAAGTGGCTTACCAAAGAGAAATGAAGCTAAGGGTTTTGGAAAGTGACTTTTTGCCTCACTGTGAAGTAAAACTATTAATTCTGGGCAAAGTATTCTGGAATTGCTCACTAAAGCTACATTGATTTATTATTATTTCTTTTCATTCATTCATTCATTCATTCATTCATTCATTCATTCATTCATTCATTCATTTCATTTTCGGCTTAGTCCCTTTATTATTCCGGGGTCGCCACAGTGGAATGATCCACCAACTTTTCCAGCACATGTTTTACGCAGCGGATGCCCTTCCAGCTGCAACCCATTTCTGGGAAACATCCATACACACTCATTCACACTCATACACTACGGACAATTTAGCCTACCCAATTCACCTGTACCGCATGTCTTTGGACTGTGGGGGAAACCGGAGCACCCGGAGGAAACCCACGCGAACACGGGGAGAACATGCAAACTCCACACAGAAATGCCAACTGACCCAGCCGAAGCTCGAACCAGCGACCTTCTTGCTGTGAAGCGACAGCACTACCTACTGCGCCACCGCGTCGCCCTATTATTTATTTTATAATTATTTATTATTATTATTGTTATTATTATTATTATTATTATTATTATTATTTTTAACCTTTAATGGGTAAAAGAGTGCAGAGAATTGACAGGATATAGTTGAAATGGTAGAGAGGGTAAGGGTCGACAAGGACCTTGAGCTGGGAATTGAACTCGGGTCGTCGTGAGCACCATGGTGTTATATGTCGGCGCACTTAACCACTAGGCTATTGGCGCCAACCGTTGATATTAATCTTTTTAAGTAAAAATAAAAATACACAAATAAATAAAAATCTGGAGAAAAAAAAATAAATAAATAAGGTTTGTTTTGATTTCATTTCTGAACACAAATGCATTAAAATACTGGACAAAAAAAATTAAAAAAGTTTGTTTTAATTTGATTGCTGAATTTTCTAAATCATTGCTCTAGTCTTTATTTTTCTACACTGTAGAAAAACAATTGTGTTTGCACAACATGAAGGAATTAGGTAACTTATTAGTTTTTACAAATTTAAGTGGATTGAACATAAAACATTTAAGTTGTCCCCCAAAAAACTCAAGAATTGTGTTATTTTAAATATTTAGATAAGTATTAAGATAATGTTTAGATAATTAATTTGAACAAACAGCAAATGTCATTTCCTGAGTATGTTGTTCTTTTGATTGTTTTCTTATATTCTGATTAGCTGCTCAACAAACTGTATGGCTCATCCAAATGTCAAAAGCAGATGTGCTGCTTTATATTTAAGTTTCTTTGGAGCAGATAAAATCATTAAAATTGTGATTTTTAGATTAATTAAATGCATTTTTTTGCTTAATAAAACTATTATATATATGTTTTTAATAAATCCTAGATGTTTGAACCATTGCTTTAATGTGTTATACTAAAACATATCCTGTAGCACAAATAATGTATACATAAAAAAGACACTGTGTAATATGTGTAATCATAGTGACACAGTGCACCTTATTAAATCTTTGAAACAATTAATTATCAACACTATTTGGCTGGTTAATTGTTTTTGTTTCTTGTATTCTTTCCAGCAAAACACTTCACATGAGCGTTGTGTTTGCTTTTCTACTCAATACTCCAATATTTGGGTACTGGCCCATACTGCCATATTGCTGAAATCTTTCTAGGCTATAAAGTGGAACAATCGGGTTCCAATAGTAAAAACTCATTCATTTTTTCCATAGGGAAATTGTTTTAAAACAATAGCAGACAAACCATTTGTGATAGACCTGTTGTGAGCTTTGAAGCTGTTAATCTATTGTATATCCTTTTGTTGAAACCGTGTGTTTGCATTTAATTTTAACATTTAACATTTGCATTTATAAAGTAGTATCATTTGTGCAAGGAAACTCTGAATGTCCTCCTATCAGAGTGGCGCAGCAAGCTATGTGGTTCAAATGCCATCTTTAGCTCCTCCCACTCATATGACCAGCAATGATGTAATAATGCATATTCAGCAGTGAACTTATATATTGACTCTATAGATACAGCACCAGCTCTAAATGAATTTGGGATCTATCTAAATAAATCAGATTGAATTGATTGTATTCTGCAATGCTTCATGGGATTGTAAGTATTTTTCTCATGAAAGCTGTTAAGTACACAGTATATTTTTGTATTTTTGTCTGGTTTTCATACAGTATATTCTACTTCAAATCAAAGATCAAAGTTTGTATTGTTGTTGGATGGTTTGATTTACAGCTTTTGCTACTTTACTGAAACATAATCCCACTTAAATTACATTAAATTACATTAAATTACATAAAATTAAATTAAATTAAATTACATAAAATTAAATTAAATTAAATTACATAAAATTACATAAAATTGTGTTTTATTTCAATTTAATTAAATGTAAAAATAAATATAATAATAAAAATAATAAAATATAATAAATAATGAATAAATAACAAAAATAATAGCATAAAGTAATAATATTAATAATGATAATAATAATAAATGAGACAACAAGGTGGCGCAGTGAGTAGCATGTTCGTCTCACAGCAAGAAGGTCGCTGGTTCGAGCCTCGGCTGGGTCAGTTGGCATTTCTGTGTGGATTTTGCATGTTCTCCTCGTGTTGGCGTGGGTTTCCTCCGGGTGCTCCGGTTTTCCCCACAGTCCACAGACATGTGGTACAGGTGAATTGGGTATGCTAAAATGGTCCATAGTGTGTGAGTGAGTGTCTATGGATGGATGTTTCCCAGAGATGGGTTGCGGCTGGAAGGGCATCCGCTGCGTAAAACATATTCTGGATAAGTTGGTGGTTTATTCCGCTGTGGTGACCCCAGATTAATAAAGGGACTAAGCCGAAAAGTAAATGAATGAATGAATGAATAATAAATGAATAAATAAAGGAATAATAAAAAATTCAATAAAATAATTTAAATAAATAATAATAATAACAACTGAATAAATAAATAATAAAAAATTAAATAAAAGAATACAAATAAATAATAATATAAAATAATAAATAATAAAAAATCTAAATAATTTTTTTAATAATAATAATAATAATAATAATAATAATAATAATAATACTTGATTAAATAAATAATAAAAAATCAATAAAAGAATACAAATAATGATAATAAATAAATAAATAATGAACAATCTAAATAAAATAATAAAAAACATAACAATAATAATAATAAAAATATGAATAAATATATAAATAATAAAATATTCTAAATAAAATAATACAAATATAATAACAATAAATTTAATTAATTAATTAATTAATAACAATAATAATAATAATAATAATAATAATAATAATAATATAATAATAAATGATATTATAATGGAAAAAGTGGACAAGCCTTAATGCACTTTATTCTGCTAGGTGGTCGCTAGGCAGTTTTACTGTTCTTTGCTCTTCTCTACATATCACTCATATCCCCATTTTCAGTAGAAAGACAATATCAATTAAATACCAAACATAATGTCAACACGTCTACATTTTGCATCCCAAACTCTGTGTGAGCTTGCAGTATTTTAGACTGACCCTTCACACTGTATTTCTGTTGCTCTTGGCCTCTCTCCACTTGACCTGGCCTTGTCATTCAACCTGAAAGAAGATTAAGTGTGTCCACAACAGACGCCTGCACACTCGATGTTGTAAGCCAACCGTATTTAGAGCACGCTCACATTTACCTACTTCCGTGTTTGACCTGTGGATTACAGACGCGTTTCTCTAATCCCTCATGCAGAAATCACACACTCGCCTACACTCAGAAAACCTAGGGATACTGTACACCAGTGAACACCAAATATAACAGGCTTACACTGAGGGAACAGGATTTACCAAGGTGTATGGTAGATTAGAGCAGTGAGTCGCTCACCGGATGCATTCATTTGAAGAAGCGTAATGACAGAACATTGGCTTACTGGAAGAAATCATGCTGGAGCGCTTGTGAATGAGGCCTATGGATGTATTGCATGAGCAGTTCCAGAGTTATGGATGTCAGTAAAAACTCAAAATATAAATTCACATAGATACAGTGGCACAGTGGGTAGCTTGATCGCCTCACAGCAAGAAGGTTGCTGATTCGAGCCCCAGCTGGGTCAGTTGGCATTTCTGCGTGGAGTTTGCATGTTTTACCAGTGTTGGCGTGGGTTTCCTCTGGGTGCTCCGGTTTCCCCCACAGTCCAAATACTTTTACTATAAGTGAATTGAATAAGCTAAATTCAAGCCAGGCTCATTCTGAAAATGTAGTCCCATGGACGTTTCTGGAGATCGCAACATACGTCCCGGGAGGTACGTATTTTTGCAGTTTTTGTTTTCGCGAATCAGCGAGAGGCCGCTGTGTGTGCTTTTTTCCTATATCAAATGTCTCTCGCGAGTGCCGTTTGCGCCCGAGCTGTAAACCCACCAGAGGCCGCTGTCGACCTAGCGTCTGTCTGTCTGTCTGACTAAATGATTGACTGGGCGACTGGCCAATCGACTGACCCACCCTCCTCCTTCCCTAAACCTAACCAATTTTACCGATTGACCCATCCACCCACATACTTCCCTAAACCCAACCAACTGTTTACAAAGCCATCCAGAAAAAGAAAATACCACAATCTCACCCTGTTTTTCACTCGTTCATTTTATTTTTTTGGATTCTGTTTTTGTCTTACCTGATTTCTGGAACCGCTCTTCCCCAGACTCGAACCCGGTCATCGTCGTCGTGATCAACTCCTCTCTGCGTCTCAAGTCTGCCGACGTACACAACGAGCTAACGGGATAAACTGGTTGCGGCGGGAAAGGCCTCCACACGGATGTAAGCGGTCAGCCGGTAAGCGCCAAAAGGAACGGCGTGATACCGCCCCGTAGCGTTCGTTTAAAAAATGAAATGCAGCCATACGTACCTCCTGCTACATAATTCGCGGCCTCCAGAAACGTCCACGGGACTACGTTTTCAGAATGAGCCTGTGTTGGCTAAATTGGCCGTAGTGTCTGTGTGTGAATGAGAGCATCATTTGGGCATAAAAACAGTAGTAAAACTATTCAGTCAAGGGTTGTATTTATTTAATTTGGAAATATGATGTGTTAGTTATGGGAAGAAACTCAATGGAGGCGTCTGAGAGAGTTCATAACCAGTGCATACTGATATAGAGAATGACTCACTTTGGAGTACAAATGCCTTTGATTCTCAAACAGCTACATTATGCGCTAAAGAAGGCTGAGTGCGTGAAAAGCACAGTATAGGAGCCCTTTAAGTTGCCATAAGAGGTTGAATAGAGCATTTTAACTTAAAACAACACTGCACACTTTTTACCTTTATAGAGTAATAGCAGCATCGGAAATTACATCATGAATTGGGTCTTGACACATATTCGACAGTCCGAAAGTGAAGGACTTTTAATGTTGCAATTCTCTTCTGCTCGTTCAATCCTGAAAGCACGAAAGAGAGAAATAAAGAAGAAGAGACAGGGATAAAGAGGTGTGCGAGCGAAGCCCACATGCGGATCCACAGACAGAGAACATTTGTGATCCGCCTCACTTCACCGTGGGAGAGCGTTTCCTAGGCCTGGATTACCGCAGCACATTCAATAGAGCGCAGACACTTTGTGTGAAAGTGTGTGTACATCAGTGGGAGATAAACACAGGACTGCGAATGCTTATTTTCTCTGCATCAGTAGAAAATCGGGATTCAGCTCCGTCTCCTTTACTCTTTCTCTGAAAGTACACGCTGGTTGCAAATGCTTTTATCTCTGAGACTCAAGGCCTAAAAGGAACACTTGTCAAGCACTAAATGCAAGTAAAATCGTTGGTGAGTATAAACAGCAGTAGCTATGTTCCCATCCACATATATTTTGGAATATTGCATTAAAAATGCTTAATGGAAATGCCATGGGGTGACATGGTGGCTCAGTGGTTAGCACTGTTGACTAACAGCAAGAATGTTGCTGGTTTGAGTCCCGGCTGGGTCAGTTGGCATTTCTGTGTGGAGTTTGCATGTTCTTCCCATGTTGGCGTGTTCCTCCGGGTGCTCCGGTGTTCCCCACAGTCCAAAGACATGAGCTTTAGGTGAATTGGGTAAACAAAATTGGCTGTAGTGTGTGTGTGTGTGTGTGTGTGTGTGTGTGTGTGTGTGTGTGTGTGTGTGTGTGTGTGTGTGTGTGTGTGTGTGTGTGTGTGTGTGTGTGTGTGTGGTGTGTGTGTGTGTGTGTGTGTGTGTGTGTGTGTGTGTGTGTGTGTGTGTGTGTGTGTGTGTGTGTGTGTGTGTGCGTGCGTGCGTGCGTGCGTGCGTGCGTGCGTGCGTGCGTGCGTGCGTGCGAATGTGAGAGTGTATGGGTGTTTCCCAATACTGGGTTGTGGCTGGAAGGCCATCTGCTGTGTAAAATCCCGGAATAGTTGGTTGTTCATTCCACTGTGGCATCTCCTGATAAATAAGGGACTAACCTGAAGGAAAATGAATGAATGAATGAATGAATGAATAATGTAAATACCAAGATGCGCATACATTTTGAATGAGTTGGATAAACTTTTTATCCAATAAAAATGTGCATAAACTACAATGGAAACACATTTACAGAATATATTGCATCATAAAAGTCATGTGATGTTGTTTTAACAGATCATGTGATAACAAAAATTTGCACCATGGGACTAATTGACAAACCAGTTGACTGACATTGTAAAACATTTGAAATCTTGTATTGGTCATTGTAAAATCACTCAGCCAAAGTCTGTCATCAAAGTGGTTCAGTATTATTATTATTATTATTATTATTATTATTATTTATTATTATTATTATTATTATTATTATTATTATTATTATTATTATTATTATTATTATCATTATTATTATTATTATTATTATTATTATTATTATTATTGTTAGGGATGCACAGTTCAGGCAGGAGATCAGTATCGGCCGATAATGACATCTAATGATTCAATCAGTACTCGCTGATCAGGGGTGCATTTCTGAAATCCATCGTTAGCCAACTAAGGTCGCAAGTTTTGTTGTTACAAACATAGTTCGTTGATTTGGCATTTCCCAAATCCGTCGTTCCAACGAACATTTGCAAACTGCGTCGCAAACTTCTATGCTTGCGACTACACCTTTGGAGCTGTAGTTAGAAACGTTCCTGCCTGTGTTCTATTCCCAGTTATCCCCCCTATGCCCTATTCATTTAGAACGTTCTAACATTTAATCTTGGAATGATTTTTTAAAAAAAGCATTAAAGTCATCTCTCTTTCAAAGCATTTTTACAGTTCAGTTTTAGCGATCTTCATGTTCATAATTGTGCTCAGTTTGCAGTGCATTTTAAAAACATTGATGTCATTTTGAACACAGCCATTATTTAACCTATTATTTAAAAGCGGAATTTATGTTACGTCTCCAAAGCTTGTGAAAAAAAAACATAGCATATGTTAATGCTTTTAATTTATAGTAGGTTATTTATTAAGTATCTGTACTGTATATGACATGGGCCTGTTGGTTAGAACATTTCTGCAGTGGTTTGCATTCGTCAAATTGTAAAAGTACACTTAAAAAAAAGAAAAAAAGAACAATATCCTACTTAATAATAATATTAATAATTGCCATCATCAAAGTTAAAGTATGATTTTTTTTCTTTTCCTAATAAATAATAATTTTCATTTCTTAATAAATAGCCTCATTATTTATTTATTTATATGATTTATATATGAGGTTAGAATACGTGTTATCTTTTGTAAGTGATTTTATGGTAATTTAGAACTGACTATAAAATATTCTCAATATTGTTTGTAGAGGAAACATTGGCTCTATATGTTCCATTTACATATATTTCAATTAATATTTAAAGCGAGTGCATGTTTTTACCAAAACTAATATTGGATTTTATTTTAAATGCGTGTGCGTGTAAAGCAATATAATTTGCACAAAGAAATTATGGGGTTCTTCTCTAAAGAAGTTGTTATACCACCCCGTTTAGAGCATCATTATAGGCGTTTTACGTTATAACTAACGTGGTTCAAACGATGGATCTGCGACAGAGAAACTACGGGTTTGGGAAATTCTCGTCACTACATCAATCTTTTCTCAAACTATGCATCGTACTATGATAGTTCAGCCGGGAGTTACGTCGTTGTGTTTGTGTTAGTTGGAGATGAGTAGAATATTTGAATGGTCTTGCATGTATTTAGGCCCTTTTACATATAAGAACTGAACGTTCTGTGTTTTTGACAATATTGCAAGTTGAATAGAAGCTGGCTGAAAATATTAGATACATTTAAAAAAAAACTAAAAATTATATTTTTAACATGAACATTTAATAATATAACTTTTTGTAATATACGAATTGCAATAAACAGTAGTTTATAGACCCATTTCCTTTAAGTAGAGAAGTATTGGATTTACAGGTGTGCATTTTAACTACTTATTCATCAAATATACACTCCAAATTTTATCTTGATTGAGACATGTTGATTTCCTCTTCCATCATTTGCAGTGTTAGTAATTTTTTTAATTTACCTTTTTTTTTTAAGCTGTGCTATCTATTATTGTAAAGCTGCTTCTGACTATGACATGTTCACACCTAAATGGTTATAAGAGTCGAGGGATTATATGCAGCATCTTTAATTTATTCTCTTAGGTAAGGTGAGATCTCCACCTAAGTATACTTAAAGGGAAAATGTGCTTAATGCATTATAAAGCTTAAAGCATCAGAATCTGTACTATCGGCCAATCACCATGACAAGGAAGCGGTACTCGGTATCGGCTGCAAAAATCCCTAATTTATTATTATTATTACCTCCAGAACTGTCTTGAGCATCTGTGCTCCTCAAAACATCTCATGCCTCCCAAAGCCACCGTGTGTTCATTGCGTTTTGTCTTTTGAGGCACAAGTAATTTATTACATAAGAAAAAGGCCCACACTGGCTTTTCGTACCGCAGCAAATTCCATAGTTTGATTTATTCATTTTACTTTGATATTTTGCACCAGTTTATCCTGAAGTGATGATTTTTGTGTTTTTGGACTCATTGGACGGAAACTGTGCATATTTCAAAAAATGTTTTGTGATAGTCCAGGTTTGTGCATAAAACTAAATCTTTACATCTTTGGATAAAAGCATAGCTTGTGTTACTAGTAACTTATTTTCTTTCAGTGCATGAAAAGCAACGTGGTTTAGTGTGATTAAATTGCAAAGATTGTGTTGTAAATATAGAAATATGTAATCTGATGTAATATTGTCACGTGAGCGGCTTACAATTTATCTTTTTAAATATTAAGTAAAAAAAAATATCTACATGTTGTTTGCTAAAACTTCACAGTATTAACAAACCATTAACTAACACTAGTAGCTTAATAAATTATGAATTAACTGTTCATTAATAGTTATTACAAATGAAGTTTGGTTTAGGTTTTAGGTAGGATTAGGCATGCAGAATCAGATCATATTTTATAACTACTAACTAACAGTTAATATCTTAATAATAGGCAGGTAATAGGCCAGTAGTTAATAGCATGAATTGTGACCTAAACTAAAGTGTTAGCTGTTGCTTAATGACCTGTAAAAAATAATTATTTTAGTTTTTAATTTTGTGAAGTCACTTGGTTTTTTGTTGGTTGTGGCCAAAAATGTAGGCATCACTAAAGTCAAACTCTGTAAAAATGAAACTTAAATAATGCTTAGATTGAAGACTATCAGCATTTGCTCAAGCAAACGTTACTATGACATGAGCTAATGCTTAAAGTTTTGTTTACACTTGACAGTGTGTAGTTAATGTATTTAATAACATGAATAATAATGAGCAATACATGTACAGCATTTATGAATCATAGTTCAACATTTACAAATGCATTATTAAAACCCAATACATGCTTGTAAACTAATTATGAACTTTATCTTCCAAACATGAATAAATACCATAATAAATGTATTGTTTGTTCATATTAGTAAATGCATTAACTAATACAAACTTATTGTAAAGTGCTATCTTTTTTTTTTTTTTTTTTTTTTTTGGTTTAAATAGTTTTATTATTTAATTAATTTTAAATAATTTGTGATAGTCTTTTTGTGCATATTGTGACCTATATATCCAAGCAGTGGTGTAAAGTAACAAATTACAAATGCTTAAATTACTGTAATTGAGTATTTTTTCGCAGAAATTGTAATTTACTAAGTAGTTTTATAAATGTGTACTTTTACTTTCCTTGAGTACATTTTTAGTGATGAATTTACTGTACGATGACCGAAATGGCCTTAAATACCCAGCAGGCACAAGACATCAACATGACGTCAGGTTGACGTTGTATACAAACATCATGGGGACGCTGCATTTTGATTGGATACTAAAATCGAGTTGACGTCAGAACTCAATGTCAGGCCAGCATCAATGTCCAACCTAAAATCAACCAAATATCAACTATCAAATATCAATATCTAATGATGTTACAGCTTGACGTTGTGTGGACGTAACCACTATGACGTCTATCAGACGTTGGATTTTGGTTGCCATACCTGACGGATAAATGTCAGTATTTGACTTCAGTATGACGTTGGTTTAAGATGTTGGCTCGACGTTGGATTTTGGTCACTTTTTAACACAACCTAAATTCAACCATTTATCAACGTCATTTGATGTTGTTATTGTACAAATTAATTATTGTCAAAATAACATTGTCCTTAGATGCAAGCTAGGCATTGAATTTTGATCACCTGACATCAAAACCTAAACTGAACCTAATATTAACGTCTTATGATGCTGTGTGTCTGCTGGGTTTTTCAGTGCTCTTTCCACCACTGTATCCAAGTCACCTGAATTCCTTAAGAAGAAGACAAAGTTTAGTCATTGGGGAATTGTTTGGATTGCTGTGGTTTGCTGTTTATGGATCTAACATGATTGACAGATTAAAGTTTTAAGATTACAAGGCATGGACACTTAAACCCTTTATTTTAACGCACATTTTAGAAGATTAAAATGTAAAAAAAAATTTGTGAGCGAACAGCTTTTTGAGGCTCCACGCACCTCATGTGTGATATTTTTGACTGCCACATGCGCACATGACACCTCACCCACAACAGCATTCTGCTCTCTAGTCACATACACACTGATACTGATACTGGATGAACCCAGTGGCTTTCATGCAGGAAAACATCACTATTTAGTTCCTACACTGAAATAATGCAGATTGTGTAACATTGTTTTCATTCACAAACACTTTCATCTCTTTTTGTTTTTATTAAAAGTGCGACATGTTTATTATTTAAGAAAAGGCCCACAATGGCTTCTCCTACCGCAGCAAATTCCATTTTTTTTTTTTTGATATTTTTTCAGACAGTCGAAGTGACGATTTTGTTACCTATGGTAAACACAGAACAAATAGAGCATACATGGAAATAACAGGAATGTTTATAAAAAGCCGTGACAGTCAGAATAATATAGGTATTTTTTAGATTTAGAATTAATAATACAAATAATAATAATAATAACAGGGGCAGCGCAGTGGCGCAGTAGGTAGTGCTGTTGCCTCACAGCAAGAACGTCGCTGGGTTGCAGGTTCGAACCTCGGCTGGGCTGGGTCAGTTGGCGTTTCTGTGTGGAGTTTGCATGTTTTCCCTGCGTTCGCGTGGGTTTCCTCCGGGTGCTCCGGTTTCCCCCACAGTCCAAAGACATGCAGTACAGGTGAATTGGGTAGGCTAAATTGTCCGTAGTGTATGAGTGTGAATGTGTGTGTGTGGAAATTCCCAGAGATGGGTTGCGGCTGGAAGGGCATCCACTGCGTAAAATCGTGCTGGATAAGTTGGTGGTTCATTCCACTGTGGCAACCCCGCAAGGGACAAAGCCGACAAGAAAATGAATGAATGAATGAATGAATGATAATAATAATAATAATAATAATAATAACAACAACAACAACAATATCAACAATAACACTAAAGTTGATGATGATACAATTAATTTTATGTGATTATGCAGCAATAACTAATAATGATGATGATAATAATAATAACAATAAAAATAATAATAATAATAATAATAATACACACTAAGGGCTCTATTGTAATGATCTAGGTGCAAAGTCTAAAGTGCATGTCGCAAAAGCATAAAAATATGCTTTGCGCCACAGCGCATGGTATAACAGGGTTGTGTTAATTTTTCTTAATGAGTTATGTGTGTGTTTTGAGAATACACCAATCAGAGTCTCATCTCCCATTCCCTTTAGGAGTCAGTTGCGTCGCACATGGCACATTTGCTATTTACTTGACAGACTTTGTAAGTGGAAAAACTGAACACTTCACTAGCGGAAAAAATAAAGAAAAGTTAAACAGAGCATCTGCAAGGCAAGGATTAAGAAAGAGCCTGTTCCATTTGGCCTCTTACTTTCTCTTTCTCTCTTTCGTGGATTCTCTCTTTCGTGTTGTACGCTCTCCACTGAAGACATCCATTAGCCTACATATTTAATTTGGTTTGATAAGCGCAAAAATTTGTTTCAAAACTATTTCTAAATTCAGTTCTAATTTCCAGCAATCAAATAAATGAACAATAATAACGAAGTGTGGTCATATCCAAAGACATGTCCTATGCCCCATATGGTCCAAAACCTGATAGGTGGACAAATCTAAGCTTGTTTTTAATAAAACAAATATAAATATGCATATAATAAATAATACTAATAATAATAATTATGCAAATGCAAATTGTCATGAAAAACCTGCAAAAAGCATGGAAGCAGTGGTTTTTATAATTATGTAGAAAGTATTAATTTTTGTGATATTTTAATCCTTTAATTCTTTTCTCTTCACTGGACTTTAGACCTGCTTTCATCTGGTCTATTGCGCAGTCTATTTTAGTTCCTCAAAATAGCAATACGCCAACAATGCACCTTAACACACCTTTTTTTATAGATCGGCACACCCATGAGTCCACAAAGTGGCGCAAATGGATTTGCTATATAAAACAATGTGGTGGAAAATAAGAAAATAAGGGTTGCATTGGTCTGAAAGTAGCATCACATCGTGCCAAACATGTCTTGCACTTTCTTGCGCCGGGTGTATGATAGGGCTCTGAAGGTGATGATGATCAAATTAATAGTATGTGACTATGCAGCAATAACGCTCTGGTTACTAAAGTAACCCTCGTTCCCCGAGGGGGGGAACGGAAATGCTATGTGGAAAAACTTCCACTATGGGGATTTCGTCAGAATCCAATCATCTGAAAGAGTATAAAAACGGGCCAATGAAATGCCAATGAGTTGGCGGCGTCAGCGTGCACAGCTGTCTTGAATGACAATCAGCCTGGCATAAAAGGCTAGCATGTGCTCAGCAACGACATCCTTTTCTAGCTGAAGAGACTTTCACACTCAACAGCTAAGGGACAATCGTTGTGGCGAAGGAACATAGCATTTCCGTTCCCCCCCTCGGGGAACGAGGGTTACTTTAGTAACCAGAGCGTTCCCCTTCGGGAGGGGAACTTCAATGCTATGTGGAAAAACTTCCACTATGGGGAAATTTATGGAAAGCGCCACAACGAAAGAACCTTACCATGTCTCCAGTGAGGGGCGCGCCACGCAGCAGTACGAGCGCACCTGCATCGCTGGAGACACAGTCCTCCAACGTGTCCCCTGGCCCTTACTTACCTTACTTACCTTTTCTGGTTTAGATATATTTTTCGGGGAGTCGTAAAATACACCTAGTTAGTTTCTAGGAATTTTTTAAATACGACAGTACGTTGGGAAAGCGTTCAGTCCCGATAGGGAGGACGCTGCGGAGGCCACCTGCTGCCCGGATGGGGAGACCTGGTGGCAAAATAGCATATGGACTAGCCCTGAGAAGGGGGAGTGCACATATGAAGAGGTGGTTAGCGGGGAGGGAAGACACGAGCCCGCCTAGGAGGGGGGACTACATCGTGGCTGAGTGAGCGTATGGGATCGCCAGCGGGGATCGCACATAGCAGGCACCTATACCCAGAACGCGGGATGACCAGCGGGCATACCTACAACTTAATGGGCCAACATTTGACTGCTCCGCTGAGTCAGATGCTGGGGGCCTCGGAGGAACTCTGCAGGGTTCGCCGAGTGGGGAACTCAACTGACAAAGCGAGAAAAGCGCACGTATCTCTGTGTTAGAGAGAAAGGCGCAGCAAGCGTTTTACAACACCAAACCGAATTTCCTCATTCACCGCTCGTGAGGAAATCAGTTCACTCGAAGATAAATCTCCCAAATGCTCAGGTGTCGCCCAGCCCGCAGCTCTACAATGTCTGTTAGAGAGGCGCCGCGTGCTAACGCCCAAAAGGATGCGCGCTCCGAGTGGAGCGCGCTCCTCCTGGGGGACACGGCTCGCCCTAGCTCGATGAGCGAGGGAGATGGCATTCACTGTTCAGTGGGCCAACCTCTGTTTAGATATGGCACTTCCCATCTGCTAATCACCGTAACATATAAGAGCTGCTCAGAGGATCTAAGCTCTGAGTACGGTCCGTTATAATACGCAAGCGCGAACAGGACACCGCAATAAAGGGGCTGGGTCTGCCTCCTCCGTGGGCAGCGCTTGCAGGTTCACTACATAGTCTAAACGAGCGCTGTAGGAACCTAGGGCACCTCGGTGGGCCGGGGTTTCAGGTAAACGTGAGAGTGGGCCGGCCCAAAACGCTGGCACATTTCGCTGACCGAAAATGCCTCCAGATACCCGCCCATTTGACTGATGCCAACGCGACCAGCAGAGCTGTCTACCTGGACAGAAATCATATAGATATTGAGTCGAGTGATCGAGCAGACCTCTCCTAAGAGAGATCTTCAAATGGGTAAGAGAGGGGACAGGATATATATCCACGTCTCGCGCCTCTGGGGACTGGATGATGAGGCGATGCTTTCCCAGCGCGCCGCCATCGCTGCATCCTCAGAGCTGGGATGATCGCCACGCCAACCCCTCAGTGCGGAGGGGACAGCCTTGGCTCCAGCCAACTGAAGGAGGATAGCATCACACTGATCTGGCATGTTTGGGGTTTCCTTCTCGGAGAGAAGTACACCACACAGCGAATAGACTCCACATCAGAGCATAGGCATGCCTCATAGAGGGTGCTCTAGGCCTGAGTGATGGTGTTAACCACCTAACGGTAGGTCACCTAAGTCCTCCGCGCTCCATCTATGGGCCACACGTGATGTCCATAGAACTGGGCGCGGGTGCCAAACGGTGCCTGTCCCCAAAGAAGTTTCTTCCAGGGGACATGCCAGGGAGGGGCCATCACGAGGAGAGAGCTAGAATACAGGTTTGATTGGGCCTGAGAGGCGCAATGCATAGACCTGTTCCTCGTCCTCCCTGACTTTACACAGCATCTGTGCGAGTAGGCTCACTGGAGAAATGCGTATTACGCACGCCCCGGGGCCAGCTGTGTAGCCAGTGCGCAGAACGCACCCATAACAGCTGGACAGTCGGGGGTGGAGCCTCCATTCTCCCAGGCGAACTGCCGTGATAGCGCAGCGGCTACACGGTTGAGCTCGGCGGGGAAAAATGGAATGCAGCGATTGCGCCGCGTATGACTCCGTGGGAGCAGACGGCGAGCGAGCTGAGACATGCGGCGACAGCGAATATCTCCCTTGCGGTTGATATACACCATCGCCACCGTGCTGTTCGTCCTGACCAGCACGTGTTTCCCTTCTAACACCGGTAAAAAACGGTGCAGCGTGAGATACACTGCCAACAGCTCCAGGCAGTTAAGATGCCAATGCAACCAGCTTCCTACCACGGAACCACAGTTGCATGCCCGCAACACACGGCCCCCCAGCGCGAACTGGAAGCATCCGTCAAACTACGACATGCCTGGACGCTTGTTCTAGAGGCCCGCGGGCCTGTAGAACACAGGGTCCATCCAGAGGCTGAGGGCGCGGCGACACAGCGGAGTGACAGTGGGACTAGGTGACTAGGGACCCGATCGTGAAGCAAATGCTGAAGTGGTCTCATATGGAGCATCCGAGCGGCGAGACCGCGGCTGCGGATGTCATATGCTCCAGGAGCCTCTGAAATAATATCAGTGGGACCACATTTTCCTGTCGAACTCTCTCAGACAGGCCAGCATCAGCCCGGCGCGCTCTCGGAGGAGGCGCGCCGTCGTGGTGATCGAGTCCAGCTCCAACCCGAGAAAAGGTTGCTCTGCACGGGGGCGAGGCTGCTCTTTTCTCGGTTGACCTGAAACCCCAATTGGTCGAAGTGCCGAAACACCCTGTCTCTGTGCGTAATCAATTAATCCCGCGAGCGCGCTGAAATCAGCCAGTCGCTTGAGATAATTGAGTATGCGGATGCCCGCAAGCCGAAGCTGGGGCACCCTCCGCGAGCTTGGTGAAAACCCGCGGAGACAGAGAGAGCCAAAAGGGGAGGACTTGTACCGCCAGGCTCGACTTCAGACGCAAACCGCAGGAAACTGACGGTGGCGTGGAAGTATGGAGACATGAAAGTACGCGTCCTTCAGGTCTACTGCTGCAGACCAATCCTGAGGACGAACGCTCCGGAGGATGCGCTTCTGCGTAAGCATTCTGAACGGCAGCTTGTGAAGCCAGCGGTTCAAAACGCGCAGATCGAGGATTGGCCGTAGCCCACCGCTCTTTTTGGGTACGATGAAGTGCGGGCTGTAAACCCGCTCTCCATCCCGGCTGGAGGGACCGGCTCGATTGCATCCTTCGCCAGGAGGACAGCAATCTCCTCTCGCAAGACAGGGGCGGACGCAGGGCTGACCCTGGTGAAATACACACCCGTGAACTTGGGAGGCCGTTTCGCGAACTGAATCGCGTAGCCGAGTCTGATCGCGCGGATGAGCCATTGCGATGGGCTGGCCCGCGCTAACCAGGCAGGCAGAGCCCTCGCAAGTGGCTTCGTCCGCACGATCGCTGACGTACCAGCGGTGGAGCAGCGCGGAGTGGGTGGGCTCAACCGGGGAGCACTGGGGTCCCACAGGAGAGCAGGAGGCAAGAGATTCACTCTTGTCTCGCACCCGTACTCCGGAGGTGGGGCTGGGAGGGGGAGAGAAAGGAGACCGTTCTCTCTCGCTCCGCGAGCCACTGGCGAAGTGCACCGATCCTGCGAGCTGGAAAGCATAGCGTCCCAGACTGGCAGTGTTCGGGCTGTCACATCCGGGGAAGGGAAAAAAAATGCTCTTTCTCTGAGGTTTTGATAGCGTTTTTTAACGCTGTTAGAAGAAGAGCCCCGCCCTCCAGCGGGGAAAGAGCAAATTTCCTCCTCTCCAGATGGCCCGTCTCAGGGACGCTTCGCGGTTCGTTTACCGAACTTAGCGGCGCCCTGGGGCGGGGAGCGCTGGTTGACTGCGAGATGCTCGGCGCAGCCGCTTGGCCAGAGGCGCAGGCGGGGGCGACTGAGCAAAGCCGCAGGCAAGCGCTCTCCGCGTGAAGCAGTGGATGTGGATGGCTCGGCGGGGAGGAGCGGTTTTACGATCCCGCCGAGAGATGGTATTACCCATCGCCTCCGACTGCTCGCTCACCGGCGTGAATTCCTGGGCGAATTCACTGACGGTGTCGCCGAACAGGCCAGCCTGGGATATGGGTGAGCTAAGAAAGCGAACTTTGTCAGCATCACGCAGATCACCAGGTTTAGCCCGAAGTGGCGTTCCTGGGCCACTAATGTGACCATCGTCCTTCCCAGGGGCACACACAGCCGACTTCAGTCGATTGCTGTGCGGAGCTCATGCTCAGTCCTGGGTCGGAACCATCCCCGCGCAGCTGGGCCAGCGCCTGCGCTAGGTAGCGCTGGTAGGTGGCCGTAGCATGCATGGTGAGGGCGGAGGCGCACGCAGCGCACTGCGTGGGCTTCCTGTGCACATCCAGGAAGAAGGGGACGTGGAGGCTTAGAAGGTCTTGCCTTCTTTATCTCCTCCACCTCACACCCCTCTAGTCGGTCCGTCCGCGGGGCTGGGGGATAAACCATCTCCAGACCCACGGCCAAAACAGCCTGGGAAGCACGGCTGCAAAGTCTGCCTCTGGATTCGACGCCACGCTCATCATCCCGGAGGGAAAGAGCAGGTTCGAATCCTCATCAGACAATGACAACCAACCCTCCAAGGATGGTGAGGATGAAAGCGCACGCAGATCGGGCAGAAAAAAGTGCCCTCCAAGACTGCGTGAGCTTACTGCGCACTTTCCGGGAAGAAGGGGACGGAAGGCTTAGAAGGTCTTGCCTTCTTATATCCTCCACATAACACCCATCTAGTCGGTCCGGTCGCGGGGCTGGGGGATAAACCATCACCAGACCCACGGCCGAAACAGCCCGGGAAAGCACGGCCATCATGTCTGCTTTTTAGATGCCAACGCCGTGCGCTTGGATGGAGCGCGTGGAGGAGCGAGAGGTCCGCGAGCCCGAGGGCGGCGGATTTACTCCCACTGAAACCCTCAGATCTGCCCGAGTGCCAACCTCAGTGCGGGGGACAACTGGGGTGGGTCGCTCTTTTGCAAGAGCGAGCCGCGATCTTAACTGCGCAGCAGACATGACATCACAATGATGGCATGCACTGCCCGCGAGCACCGCATGAACATGCTGGACCCCCAGACATGAAACGCAGTGCTCGTGCCCATCATCCGGGGACAGGAAACCACCACAACCAGAAACGCACAGTCGGAGCGACGTCTTGAAAAAGACGCGCTGCACAACCGTGTTGCTTTTTTAGGAAACTTGCTTCCTATATACATACCGCTCTTGGAGGACCGGACCCAAAGGACGCCAGGCAAGGGAGAACAACCCAGCTCGACCATATGCCACTGCGTATACGCGCTCTGGACCGGGAGAAGCTGCTTCTCGATCTCTCTCTGTAGACACAGGTTGGAGATACCCTCATAGACTCTCTCAGAAGCTCGTGAAAGGCTCTGAAAGCGAAAAGGATGTCGTTGCTGAGCACATGCTAGCCTTTTATGCCAGGCTGATTGTCATTCAAGACAGCTGTGCACGCTGACGCCGCCAACTCATTGGCATTTCATTGGCCCGTTTTTATACTCTTTCAGATGATTGGATTCTGACGAAATCCCCATAGTGGAAGTTTTTCCACATAGCATTGAAGTTCCCGAAGGGGAACTAATAATGATGATGATGATGATGATGATGATAATAATATCAATAATAACGCTAAAGTTGGTGATAATAAAATTAGTATTATGTGATTATGAAGCAATAACTAATAATGATGATGGGGATGATAATAACAACAATAATAACAATATCAATGATAACACTAAAGTTGGTGATGATAAAATTATTATTATGTGATTATACAGCAATAACAATGATGATGATGATGATGATGATGATGATGATGATGATGATATTAATAATACATTTAATTTTATTATATTTTTTTTTGTAGTTCCAGTAAACTGTGGAAACATTAAATGAGTTGTTGAATCAGTCACTGAAACTGAATTAATCATTTGATTTAAACAATGTTACTTTTTTCACAAACTTTTGTTTTATTATTTTTTTATGTATTTCTTGATGACCGCGATGGTGATGAGGACAATTATCATTATTATTATTATTATTATTATTATTATTATTATTATTATTATTATTATTATTATTATTATAGTTTTTGGTTCTGGTTCCAATAAACTGTGGAAACATTGAATCAATTGTTGAATCGAACTGAAACTGAATCAATCATTTGATATAACATGATGTTACTTTTTATTTTTCGCAAACTTTTATTATATTATCATTTTTTATGTATTTCTTAATGATGATGATGATGATGAGTATAATTATTATTATTATTTTTTTTTTTTTTTTATTTATTTTTTTTTATAGTTCCATTAAACTACACTTTCATTGGATTTCTTTTTCTCAGTATAATATTGTCACAAACCGGCAATCAAAAGAAACATATTTTCAGATGAGCAAAGGCTTTGAGACACTTGGCAGCACATGCAGCAACTTTGTCTTTTATTTTTGCCAGTTCTTTGAGTGATTTTCTGGTCAAGGTTGTCTGTGAAAGTGGCCAAACAGAAGGAAACGTGACAGACAGGCTCATTTTCAGGCAGCAAGGTTGAGCAAGATTATAAGCTGTACCACTGACTAACCCAGCAACTGCTCACTGACAGCCTTGTTAAACCACAAAAGCTTCATTTACTTGTCAAATAATGTGGACAAAAAAAAATATACATTTCTCTCACTTTCTCTTCGGTATTCCTCTCTTCTCCGAATAGCAAGATTAGGATTGAAATGTTCAGTCTTCTGCTGTCAAATATTCACTGTGTGTGACAGATGAGTCGATCTGTCTTGAAAAACGAGGTCAAAACACCTTGAATGGGTTTTGCTCAGCTTTGAAATGACTTCCTGTGAAGCACATGCTGTGACATGTTAGTGTAGTTCATTGCATGCTCTGATTGTTTTACTGTAACTCAATTGTTAAAATTTCAAGGGAATTTCACCATTGGGATTTTTAATTTTTTATTTTTTTTGTCATTAATCAAAAAATAGGTAAATTGTGTTTGATATTTCATCTTTGCAGAATTTTTAAAGAGGGGATAATTGTAATGTGGTATTAATTGGTCATATAATGTAGTTTCCTAAAATGTATTCAATAAATAAATAAACAAATAAATAAATAAATACATACATACATACAGTTGAAGTCAGAATTATTAGCCCCCTTTTGATTTTTTTCTTTTTTGAATATTTCCCAAATGATGTTTAACAGAGCAGGGAAATTTTCATAGTATGTCTGATACTGTTTTTTTCTTCTGAAGAAAGTCTTATTTGTTTCATTTTGACTAGAATAAAAGCAGTTTTTAATTTTTTAAAAGCCATTTTAAGGACAAAATTATTAACGCCTTTAAGCTATTTTTTTTCAAGAAGAAACCATCTTTATACAATAACTTGCCTAATTACCCTAACCTGCCTAGTTAACCTAATTAACCTAGTTAAACCTTTAAATGTCACTTTAAGCTGTATAGAAGTGTCTTGAAAAATATCTAGTCAAATATTATTTACTGTCATCATGACAAAGATAAAATAAATCAGTTATTAGAGATGAGTTATTAAAACTATTATGTTTATAAATGTGTTGAAAAAATCTTCTCTCTGTTAAACAGAAATTGGGGAAAAAAAGTAGCAGGGGTGCTAATAATTCATGGGGGCTTATAATTCTGACTTCAACTGTACGTACATACAAACGTACGTACGTACGTACGTACATACATACATACATACATACATACATATATACATACATACATACATATTTAATATAAATAAATAAATAAATAAACATTTAATATAAATAAATAAATATAAATATACATAAATAAATATACATAAATAAATAGATAAATAAATAAATTTCCTAAAATGTATTCAATAAATAGATAAATAAATAAATATTTAATATAAATAAATACATATTTAGTATAAATAACTAAATAAATAAATAAGTATTTAATATAAATAATTAAATAAAAATACATTTAAAAATAAATAGCTTCCTAAAATGTATTTATTAAATAAATTAATAAATAAATACTATAAATAAGTAAATAATAAATAAATAAATATTTAATATAAAGAAAAACATTAAATATAAATAATAATAAAAAGTTTCTTAAAATACATTTAATATAAATAAAAAATAAATAAATAAACATTAAATATAAATAAATAAATAAATAGTTTCTTAAAATGCATGTAATATAAATAAAAAAATAAAAAAAAATAAACGTTTTATATAAATAAATAAATAATTAAATAAAATAATTAATATATTTTTATTTAAAAAAATTATTACTTAGCTTAAATGTAATAATGTTGTATTATATATTTATTTATTTATTTATTCATTTATGTTGTACATACATGACAAACAAAAATCCTTATATATTTCATGTACTGATATTAATATATTTGATGCATTTAATTGTCATTTGTTTCAGGTGATTGTTCCTGCAGGTCATCAAATCAGGCAGTTTAATTTTATAACCTCTTATTTTTTTTTTGTGTGTGTGTGTGTGTGTTTTTTTTTTTTTTTTTTTTTTTTTTTTTGTTAAAAAGAACCACTTGTAAGAGTCATTTATTAAGGGATTTGATCACATTGGTTAAAACTTTGAATTTATAACCTGAAATTTCTTGTGTTAACTTCTATCATTAATTAATATGTAAAATTCATCTATTCCATGACAAAAATCATCTAAAATTAATACATATTGTAATGTAATGTACTGTTTTATCATGTGTGCTTTTTATTATGCTGTATGTGATGAAACTTGCTACATGTGTGCTCATATGTTTGTGTGTGTATGTGTTTTAATCCCCTTCAGTAAAATATGTGTGGTTGCCAGGTCATTCCTATGTGGTTTCTGTGTATGTTGTGTTATTCAAGTAGTTTCCAAGTAGCTTGCATTGTGTTCTGGGCGGCTGATCATAGATATTGCAAGTCCTAATACATTTTTTGGCAATGTTTTTTATTTGCTTTGTATATGATTCAATATATGTTGTTTCTTGGTTGCCAGTTTGTTCCTGTGTGGTTTATGTGGTGCTTTAATTGGTAGCCTGGGCATTTACATTTTTAAAGCATGTTCAGGGTGAATAATCATAGATGTTTTTCACATATTTAAGTTAGGGCTGCACAATGTTTCAGTTCAGCATTAATATTGCAATGTGTGCTTCCCAAAAATCACATAGCAGGATCTGCTATAGCCTAAAAGGATTATAATTAATCAGGAAGCAAAGTTCAGAAGACATGATATTTGTGGAATCACTGAAAAAAATGAAAACTGAAAAGTTCCTTGCTCTGTTAAACATCCTTTGGGAAACATTTGAAGAAAGAAAAAAAAAATCACAGTAGGGATAATAATCTTGACTTCAACTGTACACTTTATTAGGTTACACCTTACTAGTATCAGGTTGGACCCCCTTTTTGCCCTCAGTACTGCCTTAATCCTTCATGGCAAAGATTCAACAAGGTACTGGAAATATTCCTCAAAGGTTTTGGTCCACATTGACATGATAGCATCACGCAGTTGCTGCAGATTTGCTGGCTGCACATCAATGATGCAAATCTCCCGTTCCACCACATCCCAAAGGTGCTCGATTGGATTGAGATCTGTTGACTGTAGAGGTGAACTCATTGTCATGTTGAACTCATTGTCATGTTCAAGAAACCAGCCTGAAATGATTCACCATTTAAGACATGGTGCCTTATCCTGCTGGAAGTAGCTATCAGAAGATGTGTACACTGTGGTCATAAAGGGATGAACATGGTCAGCAACAATACTCAGGTAGGTTGTGGCTTTGACACGATGCTGTCAGTTGGTACTAATGGGTCCAAAGTGTGCCAAGAAAATATCCCACACACTATTACACCACCAGCCTGAATCGTTGATACAAGGCAGGATAGATCCATGCTTTCATGTTGTTGACTCCAAATTCTGAACTGAATGTTGCAGCAGAAATCGAGACTTAGACCAGGCAACGCTTTTCCAATCTTCTGTTGTCCAATTTTGGTGAGCCTGTGTGAATTGTAGCCTCAGTTTCCTGTTCTTAGCTGACAGGAGTGGCACCCAGTGTGGTCTTCTGCTGCTGAAGCCCATCTGCCTCAAGGTTGGACGTGTTTTGGGTTCAGAGATGCTCTTCTGCATACCTCGGTTTTAACGAGTGCTTATTTGAGTTACTGTTGCCTTTCTATCAGCCCAAACCAGTTTGGCAATTCTCCTCTGACCTCTAGCATCAACAAGGCATTTGCACCCACAGAACTGCCACTCGATGGATATTTTTTATTTTCAGTCCATTCTCTGTAAACCCTAGAGATGGTTGTGCGTGAAAATCCGAGTAGATCAGCAGTTTCTGAAATACTCAGACCAGCCCTTCTCGCACCAACAACCATGCATGTTCAGAGTCATTTAAATCACCTTTCTTCCCCATTCTGATGCTCAGTCTGAACTGCAGCAGATTGTCTTGACCATGTCTACATGGCTAATTGCATTGAGTTGCTGCCATGTGATTGACTGATTAGAAATTTGTGTTAACGAGCAGTAGGACAGGTGTACCTAATTTAAGTGGCCGGTGAGTGTATATCATCCGTTTCAGTTAGCTGTTATAATATTGCCGGCAGCTAGCTCTCTGCAACTGCAACATGGTCGCCCACTGAAGCTAAGCAGGGCTGCGCCCAGTCAGTACCATGGATGGGAGATCACATGGGAAAGCTAAGTTGCTGCCGGAAGTGGTGTTAGTGAGGCCAGCAAGGGGCGCTCAACCTGCGGTCTGTGTGGGTCCTAATGCCCGGGTATAGTGACGGGGACTCTATACTGCTCAGTGAGCGCCGTCTTTGAGATGAGATGTTAAACCGAGGTCCTGACTCTCTGTGGTCATTAAAAATCCCGGGATGTCTTTCGAAAAAGAGTAGGGGTTTAACCCCGGCATCCTGGCCAAGTCTGCCCACTGGCCTCTGTCCATCATGGCCTCCTAACCATCCCCATATCATGATTGGCTTAATCACTCTGTCTCCTCTCCACCAATCAGCTGGTGTGTGGTGTGCGGTCTGGCGCAAAATGGCTGTCGTCGCGTCATCCAGGTGGATGCTGCACACTGGTGGTGGATGAGGAGATTCCCCCCCATGTGTAAAGCAATTTGAGTGGCCAGAAAAGCGCTATATAAATGTAAGGAATTATTATTATTATTATGAATATTATTATTATTAATATAAAGAGCAGTAGATATGAATCAGATCTATGCAAGCTTGTGTACGTGGGCGCTGGTATAAATCTTACTAACAGCACTGCAGATCTTCTAAGCATGTGTGTGTTTGCGTCCACTCTTCACTCACCGACTGTGACTGTGAATCTAGTTCTTGGAGACAGCGCTGTCTGCACCTCTACAGACTCTTGATGTCACAGTGAGGGGTCTGCCGTCCCGTCAGCTGGCATTAGCTCTTCTGTCAGCATGAAGACAGCCAGAGCACGCAGGTGTATCTGGAGGAGAACAAACCTCAGGCAGCGGGAGCTTTGGAGGCACATGGATTAAAGCAATGTGGGGTCAGCTGAGATCAGGATGCGTTTTGGCTCAATTACAGATCTTATCATGGCTGTCTGTGAGTGCTGTGTGTGGATATTCCCAAAGAGGAGAACTGCTGTCATTGCATGCTGTTCAGAACACCAACAGATGATGAATCCATGCTTTAGCATTGTTTTACATGGTGAACGTGCCTCTCTGCATGTCTGTCTGTCATCCGTCCATTCATCTATCCATCTTTCTTTCTTTCTTTCTTTCTTTCTTTCTTTCTTTCTTTCTTTCTTTCTTTCTTTCTTTCTTTCTTTCTTTCTTTCTTTCTTTCTTTCTTTTCTTCT
>CAIGQS010000129.1:117266-147266 GCA_903798195.1 Danio kyathit
TTCTTTCTTTCTTTTCTTTCTTTCTTTCTTTCTTTCTTTTTCTTTTCTTTCTTTCTTTCTTTCTTTCTTTCTTTCTTTCTTTCTTTCTATTGATCCATTTATTCATACATCTATTGATCAATCAATCCATCAATCCATCCATCCATCCACCCTTCCCTCTTTCCTTCCTTCCTTCCTTCCTGCCTTCCTTCCATCTTTCCTTCTTTCATTTTTTCTTTTCTTTTTTCTTTCTTTCCATCTATTGATCCATCCATCCGTCCATCTATCTATTGATCCATCCATCTATTGATCCGTCCTTCCTTCCTTCCTTCCTTTCTTTCTTTTTCTTTTTCTTTCTTTCCATCTATCCATCCATCCATTGATCCATTTATTCATCCATCCATCCATCTGTCCATCCATCCATCCATCCATCCATCCATCCATCAATCCATCCATCCATCCATCCATCCATCCATCCATCCATCCATCCATCCTTCCTTCCTTCCTTCCCTTCCTTCCTTCCTTCCTTCCTTCCTCTTTTTACTTTCTTTCCATCCATCCATCTATTGATCTATCCATCCATCCATCCTCTTTCTTTCTTTCTTTCTTTCTTTCTTTCTTTCTTTCTTTCTTTCTTTCTTTCTTTCTTTCTTTATTTCTTTATTTCTTTTTTCTTTCCATCCATCCATCCATCCATCCATCCATCCATCCATCCATCCATCTATTTATCCATTTATTCATCCATCTATTGATCCATCCATTCTTTCTTTCTTTCTTTCTTTCTTTCTTTCCTTTGTTGAATTTGTCTGTCTGCTCAGTCCGTCCATCCATCCATCCGTCCATCCATCCGTCCGTCCATCCATCCATCCATCCATCCATCCATCCATCATCCATCCATCCATCCATCCATCCATCCATCCATCCATCCATCCATCCATCCATCCATCCATCCATCCATTTATCTGTCTGTCTCTCTGTCTCTCTGTCTATCTAGCTGTCTGTATGCCAGTTATTGGATTTGTCAAGGTATTTATTCCCTGAAAGTACTACCCTGACTTTTGGATATTCTACACTCTGGCATTTTAAGAAACTTTCATAGATATTTAGCTTTCAGTCTTTTATACCCATCACTTTTCTTGTTCTGTTAGTGTTTCATTGGTAACACCGGACACTCAAAGCAAAACATGCCTGCTGAAAAGCACATTTTTCTATTTTCTCTATTTTTAGCCTTTTTTCCTCTGCGAAACTAGTCCAAAACTAGTCATAGGCTTTGTTTTGAAAATTCTATAACTGTCCAAACGATTACCAAAATCTCTTTGGCAATGCTATTACCTAGGTATGCGCCAATATCTTGGGATGCAGCAAAAAAAAAGCATTTGTTTTTTATCTGAAAGCAAAAAATGTTTAGTGCAACGCATTGGCGCAGTAGGTAGTGCTGTCACCTCACAGCAAGAAGGTCGCTGGTTCGAGTCTTGGCTGGGTCAGTAGCCGTTTCTGTGTGGAGTTTGCATGTTCTCCCTGCATTTCGCGTGGGTTTCCTCCGGGTGCTCCGGTTTCCCGCACAGCCCAAAGACATGCGGTACAGGTGAATTGGGTAGGCTAAATTTTCCGTAGTATATGACTGTGAATGAGTGTGTGTGAATGTTTCCCAGAGATGGGTTGCGGCTGGATAGGCCATCCACTGCATAAAAACGTGCTGGATAGGTTGGCGGTTCATTCCGCTGTTGCGACCCCAAATTAATAAAGGGACTAAGCCGAAAAGAAAATGAATGAATGAATACAGCCGCACAATTCTGGCTAAAATGAGAATTGCAATCTTTTTGCTTAAAATAAAGATCACGATTTTCTTACGATTCTGTAGATGTAAAATAAAGGTTAATATGAGTCGGCTATTATTATTGTTAATTCAGAATACAACTATTCATAATTCTGATGTTGAATTATTGTGTTTGAGACATATGCTTGCAATCTTTTTATGATTAATTGTGCAGCTCTAGAATGAATGAAAAAATGTTTAGTTGTGTTGGCCGGTTCATTCCACTGTGATGACCTCTGATAAATCAGAGACTAAGCTGAAGGAAAATGAATAAATGCAAGAATGAGCTGTGTTGCCCAGCAGTGTTCAGAGTACTGATTTCACTCTCCTTCCAGCTATTGTCACTGTGCAATCTGAATTGGCTTTCGCACTGGACCTGGAAAGCACTGCGCTATGAAACATGTTAATTTAATTTTGGGTCAGACAGTAAACTAACTTGTATGCATCACAGTCAGTGTTCAAAATAGCTCAATATTATGGTCTGCAGTCTTTATTGCAGAGTTTATATTGAGATGGAAGAAGGTCAGAAACTCATGTTGACTAAATGAAAATTCTGTCTACTGTACGAGAAGATGTGCTGTTTTTACATGCATATAAATATTAATCTAAAATACTGTTGATGTTTTGTTTTGTTTTTTGTTATCTTCTTAGTCATGTCATGCTTCAACTACCTAAATCCATCACTGAGAATAATGCATGAGTTTACCACTTCTAACACAACTCCACATGGATTAGCTATTTATGGGCAGTTCAGAGTGAGGTCAAAACTAGTATGTTTACCTTTTAAAAGCAAACGTTTTAGTTCATGCATGATGGTCACTCTGTGAAAATGTTGATGTTTTATGTTTAAGGTTGAAATATATTTTATATGAAAGTATTGCACAACAATTAGGAAGATTTAAAGCAATGACAGAGTAATTCTGTGCACTTTTAAGAGCAGAGTTTAGGCAACACGAGGACATCAAACTTATCTGTTTTAATTATTCCTGAACAGAGGAATTTGTCACTGATGTCCACTGAACCAGTACAGAGTAATTGCACGGAGCTGACAAAGGATTTTGCAAGTGTTCCCCGAGCCGGTTTTATGCTTGGTTTAAAATTTAAGGAGTAATCTACACAGTGGAAGGGGCGGATGACAAAGACAACGTTAGTTTTGCCTGATTCTCAGTGCTCTGTGATTTGGCTTTGAAACTTTTCTTATTCCACACTGCATCTCTCAGGGAAGAAGACCATACATAACATGAAAAACAATGATTTATTGGATTTACTACATTTTGTTTGTAAGGTAAGTGGTTGCAAACAATTTATACAGCCTGGATTTAAACAAACAAATTAAATGTAGTAATGTTCAACTAAATTTGTTTGTTTAAATTCAACTTATATAAATAGTTTGCAACCACTTACCTTAAAAAGTTTAGTAAATCCAAGGAATCATCTTTTTTTTTTTTTTTCAGTGTACCTGTGCGCTGCGATGGTTTACATAACTTTAATGCAAAAGCAGACTTCATTCAACTCAACACGAAATCATATTTACACAGTCTGCATCTCTATTTACCAAATAAAACAGTCAACATGTGTAACAGTTTCGAGTTTGAATCTCCTAGTTCCCTGTATGCTGACTTTAGCCCTACTCAAACGGGACTAGTTTTACATTTGGACATTTGAGAAATTTAAATCGCAGATGTAGTTGAAGTCAGAATTATTAGCCCCCCTTTGATTTATTTTTTTTCCTTTATTTAAATATTTCCCAAATTACGTTTAACAGAGCAGGGAAATTTTCACAGTATGTCTGATAATATTTTTTCTTCTGGAGAAAGTCTTATTTGTTTTATTTTTAGCTAGAATAAAAGCAGTTTTTAATTTTTTTAAAACCATTTTAAGGTCAAAATTATTAGCCCCTTTAAGCTATATATATTTTTTTCGATAGTCTAAAGAATAAACCATTGTCATACAATAACTTGCCTAATTACCCTAACCTGCCTAGTTAACCTAATTAACCTAGTTAACCTTTAAATGTCACTTTAAGCTGTATAGAAGTGTCTTGAAAAATATATAGTAAAATATTATTGACTGTCATCATGGCAAAGATAAAATAAATCAGTTATTAGAGATGAGTTATTAAAACTATTATGTTTAGAAATGTGTTGAAAAAATCTTCTCTCCACACCACACCACCACCAGTGTGCAGCATCCACTTGAACACAATGGATGGAGCCTTTAGGACAACAACGCCAGTGTGCTCACCACACACCAGCTATAGGTGGAGTGGAGAGACAGTGATAGAGCCAATTCGGTGTATGGGGATGATTGGGAGGCCATGATGGGTAAGGGCTGATGGAGGGAGTTTGGCCAGGACCTCGGTTTAACATCTCATCCGAAAGACGGCGCTCACTGACAATATAGTATCCCATTCACTTTAATGGGGCATTAGGACTCACACAGACTGGTCCCATCTACGAAACTCATTTGCATAGTCCAAAACAGTCGGTAGACTTTGTTTTGAAAAGTCTACAACTGTCCAAACCATTACGAGAATTTCTTTGGCAATGCTATTATCTAGGAATGAAAATTTTGGGGTTGGAGCAAAAATTTTATTGAACAAAATGAACAAACAATTGCAGAAAATATGAACTGTGTTGAGCAGTGCAATGATTTCACTCTCCCGAATCGGCTTTCACACTGGACGCGTGAAGCACTGCGCTATGAAACTACTTTATTTCATTTCAGGGCATACAGTTGATGTGTGCGTAGCAGTCAATGTTCAAAACAGTTCAATATAATGGTCTGTGGTAGGAACAGGGTGTTTGTACTGTATATGTGTCTGCAATGTATTTCCCCCCACAGGGCTTGTTGTAGCGAGGCAAGTAATTTTGAAATGACTAATAAGAAGTTCAGGTCAACACAATTTAGCTACTGTTTATTATTTTCTAATATTTGCAAGTGTTTAGCCAAATTCTGTTTGAAAAGTAGTTGAATTACAGTTTTCATCAGCAGCAATAGCATGTAGAAGCATCTAGAATACTACAGATCATTTGATTGGTCAGAAGATGTGATAAGTGAAACTGAATTAATTAAATCTAAAGCTTAGTTTATATCTTCTACATGCATATTTTGCCACTGTTTAAGAGCACAATAGCTTATAGATTACCTTAAGTCTAACATACTGACACTAACACCTAAAAAATATCAATTTTGACTCTTAAGGTCCAATTTTCTAGTGGGATTATACAGGCAGAGGTCAGTCAGTTTTTGAGCTTCATTACACATGCGATAAAACTTAGCCTGAAGCATCCGGTTCTGAGTTCCCGTATCCGTTCATCCTCGGAGAAAAGAGAAACATAAGAATTAGTGTGTTTCTCAAAAGAGGATTTTGCAGGGAGTTCTTGATCTTCAGGCCAAAGCAAAACAACACATAACTAATGCAGGCGTGCCCAGAGCAACTGGTTGGTTTAAAGTATTAAAGGAAGTGCAACAAATGAGCAAAAGCACGATACAGAGGCTGCCTGCAGCAGATGAGGTTAAATGTGTTTGTGTGCTGCTCTAGCTGGAGGTTGTTTTTTGCACACTAGAAAAAAAAAAATTGGTTAAACAAATGAAGCAAAACATACTTTTTACATGTGAATAAGTTGACAAACAAAAACAAGCAGACAATTTTAGCACAAAATGCAGCAAGTAAATATTATTAGCAGTGTAATGACTACTTTGTTTATTTGTAGTTATTTTGCCAATGTAAAATGCATTCCTGGATTTGAGTAACATTTACTGATCAAGTTCATTATATTATAAAAGTATATTGCTCAGCATACATAAGTACACCCTTCACAAATCTATCTTTTAAATTCATATTTTTAGGTAGGAAGCTATACAATATTATATTTGTGCATATACAGTTGAAGTCAGAATTATTAGCCCCCTTGTGATTTTTTTTTTTTCTTTTTTTAAATATTTTCCCAAATGATGTTTAACAGAGCAAGGAAATTTTCACAGTATGTCTGATAATATTTTTTCTTCTGGAGAAAGTCTTATTTGTTTTATTTTGGCTAGAATAAAAGCAGTTTTAAATTTTTTAAAAGCCATTTTAAGGGTCCTTTATATGGGCTCTTAAAGCAAAGTACATTTCAACATGGTCGAAATAGAGTGGGATGAAGCACAAGCTTATTATAATTATTACTGCTTCTATTTCTAAAGATGCTCTGTGACTAACTGTTTAGTAAAACTGTATGGATAAATGGATAAAAAATATTAATTTTCACTGTATGTACAGTATTGTAACTAACACAATCTACACTGTAAAAATTATGAAAACCAATTATTGCAGGACATTTTATACGAAAACAGTAGTTCATGTTTTTTTTTTTTGTACTTCAAAATTTCTAATTTATTTACATTGTTTATTTGAAGTTAAAATTTACAGTGTTCACAAGTGCATGATCTGCAAACAGGTGTGGAAGTGGGAAAACATCTGCAAGTACATATTGTTGTTACACAATGCACTTACATAATTCTTGTTACAGATGTGTACTTTCCTACTGTTGTTACCAATGTCCTGTTACACATTTGTACTTACACATACTATTCAGTGGGTTGTTACATGAGTGTAGTTACACCAGTAATACAAAAGTAAATACTATGTAAACGTGTGTACATACACTGTAGTTACATACTACTTACACATCTAATTACCATGTAAGTTCACAGGTATAAGCGACACTTAATATAAAGTGGGACCATTTTTTCTTCTGGAGAAAGTCTTATTTGTTTTATTTCAGCTAGAATAAAATCTTTTAATTTTTTAATTTTTAAAAGCCATTTTAAGGTCAAATTTATTAGCCCCTTTAAGCAATTTTTTTCTGATAGTCTACAGAACAAAACCATCGTTATACAATAACTTGCCTAATTACCCTAACCTGCCTGGTTAACCTAATTAACCTAGTTAAGCCTTTAAATGTCACTTTAAGCTGTATAGAAGTGTCTTGAAAAACATCTAGTCAATTATTATTTACTGTCATCATGGCAAAGATAAAATAAATCAGTTATTAGAAATGAGTTATTAAAACTAGTATGTTTAGAAATGTGTCGAAAAAAATCTTCTCTCCGTTAAACAGAAATTGGGGGAAAAAATAACCAGGGGGGCTAATAATTCTGACTTCAACGGTATGTAAAAAAAAAAAAACCTTATCTGTTATTAAAACCTTTACACATTAGTGTGGGTGTTTGATGTGCTTTGAGTGCCTGCCTTAGGTCTTTTAATATCACATTATTATGTTACTTGAGTTTCTAAGCTGTTAGGCTTTGTATGTTGCTCTTTTCTCTGTTCCTTCAGTGTAAAATACTGTCCTTTCTTAGATGCGAGAGGTTTGCTGCATCTGTGTCTCTGACATATTGTGTCGTCTTGATATCTTGTCAGACTCCGGCTGGATGTGTTCGGTTACATCAGCAGAGCTGCGTCTCCAACCCTTTGATATCTGTGTCAGATTTCATCTGCAGACATAAATACTGCTTCTCTCAGGGCGATTATTGATCCCGTGCATCATGTACAGGCACGAGACTCCATTAGTGTCCTCCTAATAATCACATGAATGCATGCGCAGTGAGTGTTTATCATCTTTTTTTCTCTTTGTACTGTATAAAAAGCTTGCTCTTGGTGATGTATGCGTACCTGCTGCTCACATTAGCATGCTGCAGATCACACAGCTAAAATATTGCCTGGGGAATAACGGTTGCATGTGAGAGTCAATTAAAGACTGCTCGTTAATTAAAATTCTAATTTGATATTACTGAAACACTTTCGACAGGCGTTCAACACTTCTCTCCCACATATGTTTCTTGCAGAGGCAGCTTCCTTTATAACATAAAAACATGGAACATAGAAGACCAATTCATACAACGAGATTTTGTGGTAAAAGCGATTGGAGAAATTTGTGTTTTAGTCACAGAAGGTTAATGTTTAGTTTGTTTGCACTTGTTGTTTTGTTATAATTATGAATATCTACACGACCTGACAATAGTCTTGTCGTCACTCCCAGTTGTAAGAGCAACAAATAATAACTTGACTTCTAATTGATCATTTGGAAAAGTGTCAGAAGGATCATCTGATGAATCATCTGTTGAACTGCATCCCAATCATGACAAATACTGCAGAAGACCTACTGGAACCTGCATCGACCCAAGATTCTCACAGAAATCAGTCAAGTTTGGTGAAGGAAAAATCATGGTTTGGGGTTACATTCAGTATGGGGGCATGCGAGAGATCTGCAGAGTGGATTGCAACATCAACAGCCTGAGGTATCAAGACATTTGTGCTGCCCATTACATTACAAACCACAGGAGAGGGCAAATTCTTCAGCAGGATAGCGCTCCTTCTCATACTTCAGCCTCCACATCAAAGTTCCTGAAAGCAAAGAAGGTCGAGGTGCCCCAGGATTGGCCAGCCCACTCACCAAAGATGAACATTATTTAGCATGTCTGGAGTAAGATGGAGGAGGCATTGAAAATGAATCCAAAGAATCTTGATGAACCCTGGGAGTCCTGCAAGAACGCTTTCTTTGTCATTCCAGTTGACTTCATTAATAAGTGATTTGAGTCATTGCAGAGATGTATGAATGCAGTCCTCCAAGCTCATGGGAGTCAGACACAATATTCATTCTTTTTCCACTGCACCATGACTTTATATTCTATACTGTACATTAATTCTGTTAAGTGACAAGACTTTTGTCTAAGCAAAGTCAGACCTTACTGTCCTAATTAAATGATTAAAAATCAAGGCATGATCATATTTTATTTTGGTAAAATAAGTGTAATCTAGAGGTCTTTGCCTTTCATATAAGCCACTTCTGATACCAAATGTTCAACTAGAAAGTCAAGTTATTATTTGTTGTTTCTAAAACATGGATAGGCGACAAGACTTTTGTCAGGTAGTGTACTAATAAAAATAGACCATAGTTTTCAAATATGTGTTTGTCTTATCAATACGATCAATGACAGGGTATATTAGGTTCCTTTTAAGGACTTCTGTTCTACAATGTGTATCCGTGTTTACCGACACCAGGAACTTTTTTTGTGGTTAAGATTTGTACCTATAAATTAAAAAAAAAAAAAAAACATCAAATAAAGTTTGAGGTTAATAATAAATCTACAGATGCATTTGGTTAGATTAGCATTCCCTTAAAGGGATAGTTCACCCCCCCCCCCCAAAAAAGAAAGAAAATTCTGTCAGCATTTCACTCTTCACTTGTTCAAAACCTATTTGACTTTCTTCTGTTGAACACAAAAGAAATAAAAATAAATAACTTATTTTTTTTAAATGCTGTTTTGGGGCGTCACAGTGGCGCAGTGGGTAGCACGCAAGAAGGTTGCTGGTTCGAGCCTCGGCTGGGTCAGTTGGCATTTCTGTGTGGAGTTTGCATGTTCTCCCCGTGTTGGCGTGGGTTTTCTTCAGGTGCTCCGGTTTTCCCCAGGCCAAAGACATGCAGTACAGGTGAATAGAATAAACTCAATTGGCCGTTAGTGTATGTGTGTGCATGTGAGAGTGTATGGGTGTTTCCCAGTGATGGGGTGCCGCTGGAAGGGCATCCGCTGCTTAAAAACATATTCTGGATCAGTTGGTGGATCATTCCGCTGTGGCAACCCCTGATTAATAAAGGGACTAAGCCGAAAAGAAAATGAATGAATGAATGAAAATGCTGTTTTCTGGAACCCATTGACTTTCATAGTATTTTTTTTTTCTTACTATGGATGTCAATAGTTGCAGGTGTTCAGCTTTCTTCAAAATATATTCTTTTGTGTTCAGCAGGAGAAAAAAAAGAATCTCATAATGGCTTAAAACCACATGAGGGAAAGTAAATTATGAGTTAATTTTCATTTCATCCATTTAATTTCATCCATTAAAGTTACACGATATTGAAAAAAAACTCACAGGATGATATTTTGTATTTCTGCGATATACATATATATTCCAATATAATTACAATTTCACAAGATGACTTGAATAGCTCTATTTGGAAACAATTTATTATTTTTTGATTGACTGGCATGATTCTGTAGAGGAATAAATCATGCAGGAAATGTAATAAACAAATGACAAATATAGCTAAATGTTATATAGCAAATATAAAAGTGAAAAAAGTTTTCCAGAGTAGTCAAATCATATTCAGGTACTGAAAAACTAATATAAAACAATACTACAAAGACTTTACTTTTTAAATAGTTCCACACAATTATTTCCTAATATTGTTACTAATGGAAAATAAAATAGCTTGTGTCTGAATGCTTTAAACTCTCTTAGGGCTTAAAAATGTGCAAATGAAAAACTTTTACTCCATGGTTAAACTCTGAAGTAACTTCAGAAATCATGTATTTTGAACTGTGACTATATAATCCCAATATAATATATATATAAGCAGGATGGTGACTCAGTGGGACTGTTGAGTCCCGGTTGGGCCAGTTGCTATTTCTGTGTGGAGTTTGTATGTTCTACCAGTGTTTCTTCCGGGTGTTCCGGTTTCCCCCACAGTCCAAAGGCATGCGCTATAGGTGAATTGGATGAACTAGATTGGCCATCCACTAGTTAAGTCATGACACATAGAATTCTGTTTCCGTGTCTAAGCCGCTACTTGTTTGAATTGAGAAAATAGTAATTTATGACTACTTTTTAGTCTTATCACACATTAAAGTAAATTATAATGTATATAAAATCATAGTGTACACAACAGTCTCTGGACTTGCTGCATCACAGACACCTATATTCTAACCAATATTCTAACAATTTATAAAATATAAATCACTTTCTGGCTATCGAATATTAGGCATGGATCTATATATTGCGATCGTGATTTTAGAAAGTATTACATGACTTTGTAAATGATTATTATTACCATTTGTTGAGCCTCCCCATACAGTTTGAGAGAGCACTTGGATTCCGAAGCTGCTTGTGTGACGTCACACTTAACAAGTGGATAGTGCATGAGTGCATGTGTGAATGTGAGAGTGTATGGGTTATATTTTGGCTGGAAGGGCATCCGCTGCGTAAAACATATGCCAGAATAGTTGGCGGTTCATTCCACTGTGGCAACCCCTGATATATAAAGGACTAAGCCGAAGGAAAATGATTATATATGTATAAAAAAATATATGTATAATCCTAAACTCTATAATCCCAACTCAACAATGCAGATCCTGTAATGTGACTATTGCGAATGCGCACATTACGATATCGATGCCGAAACGATATATTGTGCATTATCATAGCCATTTTAGTCATTTATATCTTTGTTTTCACTTATATACAGGGAGTGCAGAATTATTAGGCAAGTTGTATTTTTGAGGATTAATTTTATTATTGAACAACAACCATGTTCTCAATGAACCCGAAACACTCATTAATATCAAAGCTGAATATTTTTGGAAGTAGTTTTTAGTTTGTTTTTAGTTTGAGCTATTTTAGGAGGATATCTGTGTGTGCAGGTGACTATTACTGTGCAGAATTATTAGGCAACTTAACAAAAAACAAATATATACCCATTTCAATTATTTATTTTCACCAGTGAAACCAATATAACATCTCAACATTCACAAATATACATTTCTGACAATCAAAAACAAAACAAAAACAAATCCGTGACCAATATAGCCACCTTTCTTTGCAAGGACACTCAAAAGCCTGCCATCCATGGATTCTGTCAGTGTTTTGATCTGTTCACCATCAACATTGCGTGCAGCAGCAACCACAGCCTCCCAGACACTGTTCAGAGAGGAGTACGGTTTTTTCCTTCTTGTAAATCTCACATTTGATGATGGACCACAGGTTCTCTATGGGGTTCAGATCAGGTGAACAAGGAGGCCATGTCAATTGTTTTTCTTCTTTTAGACCCTTTCTTGCCAGCCACGCTGTGGAGTACTTGGACGCATGTGATGGAGCATTGTCCTGCATGAAAATCATGTTTTTCTTGAAGGATGCAGACTTCTTCCTGTACCACTGCTTGAAGGTGTCTTCCAGAAACTGGCAGTAGGACTGGAAGTTGAGCTTGACTCCATCCTCAACCCGAAAAGGCCCCACAAGCTCATCTTTGATTATACCAGCCCAAACCAGTACTCCACCTCCACCTTGCTGGCGTCTGAGTCGGACTGGAGCTCTCTGCCCTTTACCGATCCAGCCACGGGCCCATCAAGACTCACTCTAATTTCATCAGTCCATAAAACCTTAGAAAAATCAGTCTTGAGATATTTCTTGACCCAGTCTTGACGTTTCAGCTTGTGTGTCTTGTTCAGTGGTGGTCATTTTTCAGCCTTTCTTACCTTGTCCATGTCTCTGAGTATTCGCACCTTGTGCTTTTAGGCACTCCAGTGATGTTGCAGCTCTGGAATATGGCAAAACTGGTGACAAGTGGCATCTTGACATCTTGGCAGCTGCACGCTTGACTTTTCTCAGTTCATGGGCAGTTTATTTTGCACCTTGGTTTTTCCACACGCTTCTTGCGACCCTGTTGACTATTTTGAATGAAACGCTTGATTGTTCAATGATCACGCTTCAGAAGCTTGGCAATTTTAAGAGTGCTGCATCCCTCTGCAAGATATCTCACTATTTTTGACTTTTCGGAGCCTGTCAAGTCCTTCTTTTGACCCATTTTGCCAAAGGAAAGGAAGTTGCCTAATAATTATGCACACCTGATATAGGGTGTTGATGTCATTAGACCACACCCCTTCTCATTACAGAGATGCACATCACCTAATATGCTTAATTGGTAGTAGGCTTTCGAGCCTATACAGCTTGGAGTAAGACAACATGCATAAAGAGGATGATGTGGTCAAAATACTCATTTGCCTAATAGTTCTGCACTGCCTGTACTGTACACAGAGCTTATTTATAAAGTTTCCACAACCCGAGAAAGTAGAATAGTGTTTTCGATTCTGGATAAAAGAAATTTTAGCCACTTTATATTAGTCATGAAAATCTTCTTATCCTGACTATGAAAACTATCTGCAAAAGTTTGAGCAGCAAATACCATCAGTTAATGAACAAGAAAGAAAGCCGTCCCTAAAGCATCCAAACAAAGATGGGCATGAATCAGTGTGGGTTTAAACAGTGTCCTGCTTGAGTACCATTGATTATGTAAAGGGGAGGGCGGTTTGATTAGAATCGCATAATAACTGAAGGACCTTTTTTCCTGCGGTTATAATTGTTATTCCTCAGCTGTTTGGGGAGAAGATGATGAAGGTCACTGAAACGTCTCAGAAAGGACGTAACTGGCTCCCACTGGGGGACCTTTGACCCACAGCCTTAAGCTACAATACAAATGTGTGCAGAGAGGCTTCTGTACTGACGGAAATTTTCAAGGTCGTTTGATGAGCCTCCTCTAGGGTGATATCACTACGCTTTGTTCTGGGAAAGCGTAATATTTATACTCGGCTTAAATCAAGCCTGTGATGCAGCCTCTAGAGCCGGTTCTCATGAAAAGCGATCTATAATGATTAGCTTACTTATTATGCTATTTTAAATTATTCTGTTGTTGTTTTTTTGTCTGTGTCCTGGAATAGGTGTATATCCATTCAAGGTCAAAAATGTACTTTGAGATTTTCTCACTATGTCTGAAATGGTTTGTTTAGGAGTCCAGTCTCTCTACACCCCTGCTCTTCTCTGATTGGTCAGATCAGAATCAATATTATTAGTATTGTATCTTTCCTTTGTGTTTTAGTATCAGTATGTTAGTCGTAAATGTCCTGTGATGTTTAATATAATCTCAACTGAATATGAGAAGATGGTGGGGCATATAGTAGCTCTTCCCCTCTTAAAAAAAAACAGCCAATAGCGTTTCGTTTTTATCCCAGCTCTACTAGTAAGAGTGATTGAGATCAAGCGCATCAAATGAAAAGCTAATGAGAAGTGTATTGGAGGGGGCGGGGCATGTCAGATACTATAGAACATTTGATTGGTTAAGATTTGATGAGAAACTGAAGTATGAGGTGACATGAAAAAACTGCAAGCTTTAGGTATTTATATCAGTTTCATATTTTCTAAACGTGAATTTTGTTACTGTTTTGGAGCACACTAGCTAATAGATATCCTTAAAACTAACAGAAATAATGAAACAGAAATAACTAAAGCTAATGTGCTGCTTAACAAAGACACAATTCACATTTAAAATGTGCAGTATTTCATATTATTACAGGGCTCTGTGGAATATTTGATTCAGATTGGTCAATCACAGCATTCCAAAGTATGTTATTCCCACTAAAACTATGATTAAACGAATAACAAGCTGTGTAATTAGCAGCATAATGTACATCCAGCCGGTTGTTATTGCAGAAAAAAAAACTTCATTCTTATACAACTGCTGATTAGCCTATCAGACTTTATATAAGGGATTAAGTACATCCATGCGTTCACAGAAAAATGCCTGACAGAGTGCTGTTGTGTAAGACTGAAGGGCTTTAAGCCTCATTCACACTATGAGTGACTTGTGGCGGTAAAGTGACAAGCGACTGTTCATTTCCATAGAGAGTGATCATCTTCCAGTGACCTCTGTGTACGCTAGTGACAGCGACCGTTGGCGAGCAGATGGGCCATAGCAATCTCACGGCAATTTATAACTTTTTGATTTAGTGGCTAATTCGTATGAATTCATACGATCTAATTCGTACAATTTAGTACGATTTGCTCATCACCCAATGACGGTTGGGGTTAGGGGTGGAGTTGGGTGCCACACCTCCTTTTTAAAATCGTACATTTTTGTACGACTGAACTTGTACGAATTCGTACGAATTAGCCACTAAACTGACAAAACGTAAAATACTTACGTTTCCTCGTGAGATCAGGCTGGATGGGCATGTCGAGCGACGTGACAAAGTTGAGAATCCTTCAACTTTATGCAAATGAAAAACAACTTTCTTGAGGGACAGCCAATAGGAGCACTAGTAGAGCTCAAATGATCCTCTCTCAGCTCGCTCAGAGGCCGGTTGTATTCTCCGTGCTGTAGACCTACACAGACCTGCGTTTGCAGCAGATCGCCACCCAGAGTGACAGGCAGCTTCAAAGTCGCTGCTAGTGTGAATGAGGCATTATTCTGCAAAAACAGCTTCCTGGATGTACTTTATCCTACTTATTACACAACTGCTTGCCATAAAACGTAAAAACGAGACACAAAACAGTGTTATGTGTGATAAAAGTTAAGCTGAGCTAAGCAAAACTGAGAGAAACAAAAATGGCTGAATGGAGCATACACTAACCTACGTATTGTTCAGTAACTGTAGCTGATGCTAATCGGTCAGCTTGTATTTTTGGTTGTTTATTGATTTTGTTTTTTATTATTTGGACATGTATTGGTTTATGTTTATGTTATAAATTTCCTTGTTTCCGCTTGGCTTGAGTTGGAGGTCACATGATCTGTCTTGATTGATATAACCTGCAAGAGTTTGTGTGGACAACATAGTGAGATCCCAATACGAGCACCTGTAAAATGCTCCTGCTTATTCTACTGCTGGTTATCAGGCCAACACGGTAAATGAAACGACATTGTATGTATATTATTTGTTTATTTTTATGTCCTTTGGATTGTGTTTGTGTAAAATATTTGGTTTGTTTGTTTATCCTTTAGTTTTCACGGTGTTCAATAAACTAAACGCATGGACATCAGTATTTGGGAAGCGTGGACTGTTTTAATAACCGGCGGGTAGCTACAGTAACAATATGGCACCAAATAGTCAAAAATAGAGATGTGACAGACACATAACCTGAGGGTTATTCAATGTACCTGAATGAGCCTGTGTTATTCAGCGGTTGTTATCTTGGAATAATTCAATTCAATTCAATTCATCTTTATTTCTATAGCGCTTTTACAATGTGGATTGTGTCAAAGCAGCTTCACATAAAAGATTATAGTAAATTGAAACAGTGTCAGTTCAGTTTTCAGAGTTGAAGTTCAGTTTATTTCAGTTCAGTGTGGTTTAATATTCACTGCTGAACGTTTAAACACTGAAGAGAAAATCCATCGATGCGCAACTCCACAAGTTCCAAACCATGCAAGCCAGTGGCGACAGTGGCGAGGAACAAAACTTCACCAATTGGCGAAAGTGAAGGAAAAAAACCTAGAGAGAAACCAGGCTCAGTTGGGCATGACCATTTTTCCTATTGCCAAACGTCTTTGCAGAGCTGCAGTCTAGGCACCGGAGGCTGGAGAACGCTGGACGTTCATTGTGGAGAAGCTGCAGGTGGGAGAGGTCACCGGCTGGTTTTCAGGCTGGCCCTTCAGGATCGATGCAAGGACTCGTCTGTCACTGGGGTCTTACAGAAATCAGTCTCATGCTCTCCACTCCTCCATGACCACCACAGCAGCTGCTCAGGATACGGCCTGGTCCAGGATTATGGAAACCTCAGGAATAAAAAAAAAAAAAAACTAACATAAGTGCAGATGCCGCTCAAATTATAATGTCTTTTTGGGAAGTGTTCCTGGCTCCAGTTGCTCTAAATAATGCAGACTAACAATCCTTTAGAGGATTTAGATTTCAGAAGCTTTTGTGTTTTATGTGTATGCTAATGCAAAGAGATGTGTCTTTAGTCTAGTTTTAAACTGACAGAATGTGTCTGCTTCCCGAACTGTGCTAGGAAGGCTGTTCCAGAGTTTAGGTGCCAGATATGAGAAAGATATACCGCCTACAGTTGATTTTGATATTCTGGGAATATTCAATTGTCCAAAATTAATTGATTGTAGAGCACGTGATGGTCTATAATACATCAGGAGCTCCCTCAAATTCTCTATTGGAGGGAGCTCCTGGTATATTATAGCCCATCACGTCCTCTACGAATAACATACCTTGAAATGTTGTGACTGACCAATCATAATCAAGTATTCGGGACAGCCGTGTAATAATCTGCAATAAGAACTGGCTAGATGTGCATTATCCCTTACTTGTTGCAGGGTGTAACAGAAACATTTCAGGACTTCTCATTTTTTTTTTGTAGAATATATTTTATATATTATATCTAATATGAACATATACTTACTAGCCACTTTATTAGGTACACCTTACTAGTACCCCCCTTTTGCCTTCAGAACTGCCTTAATCCTTCATGGCATAGATTCAACAAGGTACTGGAAATATTCCTCTGAGATATTGGTCCATATTTACATGATAGCATCACGCAGTTGTTGCAGATTTATCAGCTGCACATCCATAATGCAAATCCCAGTCCCCCACATCCCAAAGGTGCTCTATTAGATTGAGATCTATTGACTGTGGAGGCCATTTAAGTACAGTGAACTCATTGTCATGTTCAATAAACCAGTCTGAGATGATTGGCCCACTGGATATTTTCTCTTTTTTAGACCATTCTCTGTAAACCCTAGAGATGGTTGTGCTTGAAAATCCCAGTAGATCAGCAGTTTCTAAAATACTCAGACCAGCCCGTCAGGCACCTACAACCATGCCACGTTCAAAGTCACTTAAATCACCTTTCTTCCACATTCTGATGCTTGGTTTGAACTGCAGCAAATCGTCTTGACCATGTCTACATGCCTAAATGCATTGAGTTGCTGCCAGGTAATTGGCTGATTAGAAATTTGCATTATTATGCAGTTTGACAGGTGTGCCTAATAAAGTGGCCGGTGAGTGTATATCTTAAATATCTAAAATACTTCATAATATATACATAAATGGTGCTTTAATTACAATATATGAAATATTTGTTTTATAATACTACTAATAGTAGTATTATAAACAAATATACTTGTCCCCCCCCCCCCCCACACACACACACACGCACGCACACACTTTATGCATTACATAAAAACTAATATCTCTCAAAAAAGAGCATAAATAAAGTAAATATTAACTGGAAATGCATCACATATTCCAAAATGATTTTTAATTCCCTAATATAATTATTATGTAGTTGATTTTGCCTGATTGTCATGGTTGAACTGAACTAAATTCCCTCCCTCCTGATTATATAAGCGTGAAAGTAACCATATTACAGTGTTGCTTTTGAAATGAGTAGAAGTGAACGCTTTGGCCTACTTTTATAATGTTACCTCTAATTATCGGTGATGGATGTTCCATATTTATCTCTGAATGAATCTGACCTAGCAGAGAGTTATTGTGCTGTGCTTATTGTATCTAGATATAGACGGTTGTTTGCTCAGGCAATTCAGATGCGGGTAATTATTTTGGTGCTTTATATAGTTGTTTTATTTCTGAGAATGAACGCAGAGGAGGTCAGTGCTTTTGATTTGTGGAGTTTGCAGTCAGTTATAGAGAAAGGGAAAATGAATGACGTCAATTGCTGTGTTTTTCATCTTCATTGTGATTAAGTATGTATGTGTTAAAAGAAACCAGAAATAGACCTCTTGCATTTCAGCATTTCATTTGACTTTGAATAATATGTTGGCATTGGATAGCAATAAAATGTGATTGAAAAGTTTATTTATTTATTTATTTATTATTATTATTATTATTAATTAATTTTCTTTTCGGCTTAGTCCCTTTATTAATCAGGTGTCGCCACAGCGGAATGAACCGCCAACTCATCCAGCATATTTTTTACGCAGTGGATGCCCTTCCAGCTGCAACCCATCACTGGGAAACATCCATACACACTCACAAATCCACACCAACACAGGGTGTTTCAGGCAAACCACACAGAAGTTATAGATAAAATTGCACCGCACTAAACATTTTATAAACAAATATGTGAAATCCGTCCTGGAGCAACACAGCTAAGTAATAGGTCAAAAGCTACACATCCCCTGAGTATATGTTTTGAATTTGATGCCAATATCATGCAAAATGAAATTTCTGGAATAATTTTTTCTGAGACAATGTCTTGTGATTTTCTCCCTCTCCTTGTTTGTGGAGAAGCAGTCTGATGACCACACATGTACTGGGGTTTCTAACACAACTGTTTTAGTCTTTTCACATACCACAAAATTTTCAATTGTAAAATAATAGACAGAAGCGTATAGTATGAATGATTTATTTGAGCACAAGAAGTACAAAGTGTGAAGTCCAGTGCATATGCAACAAAAAAGGATTACAAGAGTTGTTATTTTGCTGTGTCACTTTGCAACTGGCTGCTGCTTGAAATCCACCCCACATCAGAAATTCAGCTACAAAAAAAAACAGAATTAGGATTCTATTGTAAACAACTGTATTTCCCCCCCTGAGTAGCAAACACGATTTACTCTGATGCCCATATGAATGATACAGATAGCTTATCTAATAGCAGCCATTCAGATAAATGGCAAACATATGATAAAGCAAAACATTACTGAAAGATTATCGCTACCGGAGAGACATTCACACTTACTGTATAGGCACAAGCAGGCTTCACAGAAGAACTGAGACGTAAACATTATAATACTCACCGTTAGAAAATACCAGAAGTTCCTCTTCATCCTGGTCATGTAAGTATCAGTTCTCCTCAGAAATATTCTCTTCTCGCTTCAAACAATCTCTCAAAACTCTCTTCAGCAGAACAAAACTTTTGACGATCTATTTTCATTGTTTACCAGCCGCTCTGCCGTTAGCTCAAACTGTTAGCTGGGGGCAGGTGCGTCGCGTGATGATTGACAGATCACTGAGCCAGTGACAGCAAAAAAAGTACAATTTATTAGCCTTGACCAATAGATGTTCATATATTGAATATATCATGCAGCCATTGGCTAAATTCTCCATCAGTCAAACGAAGTAGGAAGTACTGATCGGATGGCAGCCTATGCAGAGTCAAAACACTTGGCTTTGTTTAGATTTTAGTAACTATAACTTTGACTTTTTATTCAGTTTGTGGTCTCATTTTATCTGTAAAACTGTAAGCTATGACATCGAGTTGCCTTTTACTACAAAGATGCCGTTTTCGCGTGTAAGTAACATGGTAAAGCATGGTAAAACAGGTCTCCGGCAGAAATGGTGACATAAACAAATAAATAACCACCCAAAATTCAACTGTATTGTGTCGGTGGACTAAATGTGCTTGATGGGATGTTTTTCTGTGGACTCTTATCTTTCAAAATAAACCATGATCTACAGCAATGAATGCGTGTGTGTGTTGTTATTACTATTGATAAACATTGACATGTGGAAAAACCGCACCCCAGGACGTCCGCGTCGGGGCGAAGGCTATTATTTATTTACCTTCACTGAAACTGTGGTTGTTTCACCACTAAATGCATTTTTTAAATGTATGTATTTACCAACCAAGGCTCATTCTGAAAATGCACCCCTATATATATATTTCTGGAGAGTGCCAAATACGTCCAGGAGGTACATCTTGTTGCAGATTTGGTTTTCGCAAATCCACCAGAGGTCGCTGTGTATGCTTTTCAGATCTCAAATTTATCTCGCGAGTGTCATTCGCACCTGCTCTCCTTGCGTAAATTCACCACAGGCTGCTGTCGACTGACTGACTGATTGACCCACTCTCCTTCTTCCCTAAACCCAACCAATAGTGTTTTCAAAAGCACAGATTGACCAGCACCCACCCACTTCCCTAAACTCAACCGACAGTGTTTTCAAAAACAATCCAGAAAAAGAAAACCTCTCACGGCTGCCTGATTTTTACCACGTTTTCAGATTTTTGCCACATTCTCACCCAGTTATTTACTTGTTTATTTTATTTTTTGGCTTTTTTTTTTTTTTGTCTTACCTGCTTTCTGGAACCGTTCTTCACCAAACGCGAACTGCGTCGTCGTGGTCAACTCCTCTCTGCATCTCAAGTCCGCCGACGTATGCGGCGAGCCACTGAACAAACTGGTAACAGTGAAAAAGCCGTTCATACGGAGGTAAGCAGACAGCTGCTAGCGCGAAAAAGGAATGGCATCATACCACCCTAAAGCGTTCGTTTTAAAGACGAAATGCAGCCATACGTACTTCCGGCTACATAACTTGCGATCTCCAAAAAATGTATATAGGGCTACGTTTTCAGAATGAACCTGAATGTTGGTTTTTACATTTATTTATTTTATTATTTATTTATTTATTTATAATTTTCTTTGTTTGATAAAGAACTTTTTTTTCTACCACACTGATTGACTGACAGATTGTATTCATATTCAGTAAACTGATATTCAGTTTCATTTTGTTGTTGTTATTACAACTTTTAAAACATAAAAAATGTTTGTATTTTTTGTATTAGCCAAAATATGATTGTTTTACAACCATATTTTATTTACTTAATACATTTTTATTTTATTTTATTTTATCTTAGGGCAGCACAGTGGTGCAGTGGGTAGCACGATCGCCTCACAGAAAGAAGGTCGCTAGTTCAAGCCCCGGCTGGGTCAGTTGGCATTTCTGTGTAGAGTTTGCATGTTCTCCCTGTGTTCACGTGGGTTTTCTCCGGGGTCTCTGGTTTCCCCCATAGTTCAAATACATGCGCTATAGGTGAATTGAATAAGCTAAATTGTCCTTAGTGTATGTGTGTGAATGAGAGTTTATGGATGTTTCCCAGTGATGGGTTGCAGCTGGAAGGACAGCCGCTGCGTAAAACATATGCTGGATAAGTTTGCGGCTCATTCCACTGTGGCAACCCCTGATTAAAAAAGGGACTAAGCCGAAAAAGAAAATGAATGTATTTTATTTTATTTTATTTTATTTTATTTTATTTTATTTTATTTTATTTTATTTTATTTTATTTTATTTTATTTTATTTTATTTTATTTTATTTTATTTTGTATTATTTTTTTATTTTATGTCTCATTATTCATTGAAGATCTCATATCCATTCACAATCCATATCCATTATGTACAGTATGTGTGGGCCTATATGATGATGTTGATGATGATGATGATGATGATGATGATGATGGGCCTGACCAATGGGAATGAATTGATGATTTCTGCATGCATTCCTAACTCCATTTACCAAACCCACAATGCATTTCCTGATCATTTTGTTCTAAATTTCAGCTGGTGACGAATTGATGTGAGATTTTCTCCCTTATAAACACCAATTCAGACTTTCTCTGCCAAACTAGTTCTACATATAAATGGATTTACAGCCAGCCAATTTCTAATCTCTACTTCATCTCTGGGATTGATGGTCGAAAAATTGGATGTTAGCGGTAATTTTCAGCACAAGTGCTTCCGTGATTTGTACTCGTATAAAATATGGTGGAAGTAAAAGGCACTGTTTTATTCTGCTGTCAGGAGCGGCACCTGTTTTTTAGAGTTGTAATGTAGAGTTTCCGCCTCTGGCTGCGGGAGTCGTGGTGTGTGTGGATCCTGTGACTGGTATAATTGCAGGAGTGTCTTCTGCATCCGTCCATGGAGACCATCCTTCCTGCTGGGACTTTTGTCACCAGTTTCTGTGCATATGCATGAGCGGGATTGCAGAGATGTTGCTTCTCTTGTAATGGTGTCCCAATATTCTGCTTTAGACTTTAAAGCTGAGCTGGAGTCTTCAAGGTACTGTAGTCAACATTCGAAATGATGCAAAACTGTTTTTTTTTAATTGTCCTAGTACAAGAATGGGTGTTGTTCAATAGTTTTAGGACAACTTTGTGTGGAATCCAACATTTTTACAGTGTAGTTAAACATAGCAAGTAGCATATGACATGCTAACATGTTCATTTATACTAGCAACATGTGAATTCATGTTAGAAATGTGCTTCTAATGTGCTAATTTATGTGCTAATTAATGTGCTAGCAACGAGCTAATTCATGCTAACAATGTTAACTCTTCTAAAACATGTTAAGATACACATTCATTCAAGCTTGATGCTAATCAGGTTATTCCAAACATGCTAGACACATTATAACAAGCCATTAACAATTCAAGTTAGCAAAGAGCATGTTAACAATATGCTAATTGATGTTTGAAAATGTCAATGACAACATTTTGAAACTACTATTTTGAAACAACTATTGTAGAAATTAATGTTGTTTACTATACTGACTACATGGTAATAAATGCTAGTAACTTGTTGATTTTAGAAAACATGTTGACTATAGAAACATTATAGCAGCTTTATTAATTTGCTTAACAATAGCAACATGCTAAAACATGCTTACAATATGCTGCTAATGATAAAACGTGCTAGTAATTTTCTAAATCATGGCTTCATGAGGTTAAAATAGTGTAGCAATAAGATATAAACATGCTAACATAAACCACACTAACAATATGATTAGTATTTTACTAAAATATGTTAGGTCAACCTTTATATTTACTGCAAATGAAGAGTTTCGTTGCAAAACGATATATACTGTATCCATTTTGAGAAATGTTGGTTATTTGACATTATTATGTAAGACATCAACAGTCAAGTTCATTCCCAATTTTTGTTCATTAAACTATTACTTGAGCTCAGTGAAGGCCAGGAACACATATTCTTCAAATCCAGGATATTTTTTATTCAATGTTATGTCCATAAATAGTTCATAAATAAGTCAAAAACCATGTTGAAATGCAACATATTTATCTTAACATTGTCAAACATCTTAAATTGGTTAAAAAAACAATACATCATAAATATATGGAGTAATATATACAAAGATTGATTAATAATAATAAGATTCTGAGTTAGTTTTGGCCAGAACGTACACAACATAACATAGCTTTTTTTTTGCAAACGCTATATATCCACCTTAGGCTATATTCTACTGCTGTAATACTAAGACTAAGAAAAGCTAGTGAATCAATGTTTTGTTTGATAAGTAAGATTCAGACAGCTTGATAAGACAGCTTCATGCAAGGAACGGGAGCGCGCACGCGTTTTAAACAGTCGCTCGCATCACATCAGCTTTTGGAGCGAGTGATCCTCTCATTCTGTATTCACCTGCTCGCGCGAACACAGTTATATTTGTCAGTCGTGCTGCTTCTCGATTCTAAGATCACATTTGCCAATTGCCATCCTTATTGTCGAGTCCTGCTTTTAAGAAAACTACACCGAAATCCATGACGTTATAGCTTGATTCCCTGACTGACAGACAGCAGCTGATCAGTGATGTAGCCTATGTGACTGACAGCTCGACAGTATAAGCCTAAGCAATTAAATGGTGAACGGTTTTTAGTTAGCCTATTGAATCCTCTTTTTAAAAATATATGTTTTTGTTTTGATATTATTGTTAAATCAATGAGCAAACTCGGAGCACTTCACCGGCGGTGACTCTTGTTCCAGGAGATGCTGAGCTCGCGCATCCTGAGCGTTCTATAACCAGGGCCGGCGCGTCCATAGAGGCGACCCAGGTGGCCGCATAGGGCGGCAGAATAGGCGCCGTCTGCGACAATCTCCCCACCGCCCAGGTCCTCGCTGTCATACGCGCAATCACACCCCGTCTCTCGTTTTCGCTTTCAGTTTGACGGCGGCATGATCATCTTTTACCTAGAGCTCCAGTTTAGTTTGCTCCGGCCCTGTCTATAACCGTTATATCGCACTTTGTAAAAAAAACTGGTCTGGCCGATATCATGTTTTGTGAAAAAAATACATTTTAAAGTAGGCCTAAAATGTACATTCTTCAATGTTATTAATGGCAACAATTCACACATAGATTAAGGTACATCTGAACAGTGATTTCCAATAATAAAATCCAAATGTCAAAAAATGGCGTTTATCGCGTTTTGCAACCAAACTCTTCAAATATACATTAGAAATGTGATAATATGTTAGTGTGCTAAACATGCTAGCAACATACTAATACATGCTAACTAAATTAGGGTTGGCCGATGTTGACCAATTTGGCATCGTACGATGTCTAATATGAACATCGGCGATGGACGATGGTATCGTCGTCGTAGGCGGGGTGGGGGTGGTTGTTGTTAAATATCAATTAATTCATAACAGAATTAATATTTGTAGCGTATCGTTTTCACTACCTGACCCACATGGTCTTTGCTTTACCCATAACCAAACCATAAATAAATAAAGTTATACACAAATTACCACCTGTCAATCACTTTTTTTCCACGGGACTCTGACATGAATAAGCAGAGTGATCTTTAATATAATGGCTTTTTCCCACAGCTGGTGGTGGAGACCAGACGAGAGTTCGTTTGGAGTTCACTGTAATTTGTATTGTGATTAATGATAACTTCCTTATTTTATTACTATTATTATGAGGAAATAATAACAAGTAATGATGCTAGGGCTCGACCGTTTCGGCGTATGCGCCCATAATTTTATGCGACCTTAAATATATATTTGAAAGCATTTATGCTAGTGCATAAACCGTCACCGTGCGACCTGTTTTCACTGCAAAATCCTTGACGCGTGCGCGGATTTAGGAGACATTTATGCAGGATGCATCTTTGCACCTAAAGACGCCAAACGCAGCGCTCAGGAACAGATTAAAACAGTTGTTATGCGATTGTGAACTTGCTGAAGTAAATAAAGCCCGGAATGCTTGCCCCGCCTTTGTGCTCTTCTTATTGGCCCACTGCGCTAGAACTGAACGCGAATGGATTGGTTAATATCAGCTGTCAATCACTCAGTCAACGCCTTCTGCCTTCACATGACAGGAGCAACAGCCGCGAAAATGTGAAGCGCTGACAGATTTAGTTTTAGAAACCATAACGTTACTAATAATGGCACATCTTATTAGTGATCATGTGCTGAATGTTAATCCACCATTTACACTTTTCCAAGAGTGGATAAAAGACTTCCAGTGGCTTCAAGTCCGCTATGAAAATAACTAAAGCCATTCACTGTAAATTCTGTGGGACAGGGTTTGCAGGTAACAGCGTTTGCCACTGAATCTACACATTTTAAGCGCGAGAGGTGCTGTATAATCCTCACAATGTATTTAATTTTCACGATGCTGTCAGCCGTGCAAATGGCAGCTATAAGTAAAATATAACACAGCTCATGAAAAGACCGTTATTGCTATTAAGATGACATGCAAATAATAAGTTATATATCAATATAAATGTGGGGCGGGGCGATGGATCACGATGCCGGCTCAGCATCGTGAAGTTTATTGGCCATCGGCGATGGACGATAGCATCGTCTATCGGCCCAACCCTAAACTAAATGTTAAAACATGACAATCTCACATTAAAGATGTGCTCAAACTTGCCAAAAACATGTTAAGAAGGTGTAAAATCTCAGCAGCATGTTATTAGTTTGCTAAACATGCTAACAACATACTATGCTAACTTTCAGGTTAGGCTTTCTCAGGTCAATACTGTACCAACTAAAGTTTCACTATAGATCCCTCTTATCATATTCTGGCACATAACATTGGCATACTGAAAGTGGATTCAGCCAGAATGGACAATGTCTGTTATTTTGGAGTTTTTTTTTTTTTTTTTTTAGCTTGTTCTGTTGTGTTGTAGGTGAAAGTTCTCACTTGAGAGGTTTCCTGATTGCCATACTATAATGTGGGCTGCCATGTGATGATGGAAAATGATTGACAGAGGCCTGAAAGGATTCGGATTGGTAAAATGAGGAATCTGATGGCATCTGCTAACATTATTTTCCTGCAGTTTAGATAGTCTAGCACTGTCACAGAGACAGGTGAGATATTTCAAGACCCTTAATTCAGTGATATCTGTCAGGTAAAAGGGGTATTTTTTGAGTGCCATTCCATAAAAAAATCCATTACAGCACCACAGTCTAGAAACTCAGAAACACCTCCAGGTCTTCTGGTTTTTTTTAAGAGTAAGACTTGTTGAGACAGCAAAAATGTTAAGACTACATACTAAATCCATCTTAAAGTCACTTTTTCCTTTTTAACTTTAACAATAACAGTGCTCTGTGAAATGCTTTTGGTCACTTTTTCATATACGGTAGAAAATGGCTGTGATATATACAGTAAATAACCATATATAAATATATATATACAGTTGAAGTCAGAATTATTAGCCCCCCTGTTTATTTTTTTCCCCAATTTCTGTTTAACGAATATAAGATTTTTTCAACACATTTCTAAACATAATAGTTTTAATAACTCATTTTTAATAGCTGATTTATTTGATCTTTGCCATGATGACAGTAAATAATATTTTACTAGATATTTTTAAAGACACTTCTATACAGCTTAAAGTGACATATAAAGGCTTAACTAGGTTAATTAGGTTAACTAGGCAGGTTAAGGCAAGTTATTGTGTAACGATGGTTTGTTCTGTAGACTATCAAAGAAAAATATAGGTAAAGGGGCTAATAAATTTGTCCTTAAAATAATGTTTAAAAAATTAAAAACTGCTTTTATTCTAGCCAAAATAAAATGAATGAGACTTTCTCCAGAAGAAAAAATATTATCAGACATACTGTGAAAATGTCCTTGGGAAATATATAAAAAAGAAAAAAAAAATCAAATGGGGGCTAATAATTCTAACTTCAACTGTGTGTGTGTATATATATATATATATATATATATATATATTTTATTTTTTTTTTCCCCTGTGGTTCTATTTATATATATATATATATATATATATATATATATATATATATATATATATATATATATATATATATATATATATATATATATATATATATATATATATATATATATATATATATATATATATATATATATATATAGGCAACCCAGTGGCGCAGTAGGTAGTGCTGTTGCCTCACAGCAAGAACGTCGCTGGGTCGCAGGTTCGAACCTCGGCTGGGCTGGGTCAGTTGGCGTTTCTGTGTGGAGTTTGCATGTTCTCCCTGGGTTCGCGTGGGTTTCCTCCGGGTGCTCCGGTTTCCCCCACAGTCCAAAGACATGCAGTACAGGTGAATTGGGTAAGCTAAATTGTCCATAGTGTATGAGTGTGAATGTGTGTGTGGAAGTTCCCAGAGATGGGTTGCGGCTGGAAGGGCATCCGCTGCGTAAAATCGTGCTGGATAAGTTGGCGGTTCATTCCGCTGTGGCGACCCCGCAAGGGACAAAGCCGACAAGAAAATGAATGAATGAATGAATATATATATATATATATATATATATATATATATATATATATATATATATATATATATATATATATATATATATATATATATATTATTTTATTTATTTATTTTTTTATTTATTTATTTATTTTTTTTTTCTGTGGTTCTATTTATATATATATCCTATACTGTATATTAATATGTTTCTCTGCTTGTGGAAAAGCTGTTTGTGATGAGCTTTGGTTCATCATGGCTTTCTCAACACCACCTGCTTATGGTTGTGTTTTTGTCTGTGTAACAAAGGTACAATATGTTGATTTTAGTACTTCAGATTATTGGTGAATTAACACTATGCATTTATGAAATATGGGCATTGGTTGTATATTTTGTTTTTTATACTATATATCTATTTTTAGAACTTTTTTGTAACTGGTTAGCTGTTTAACAGTAACTTAAACTAATAAAACAGTAAGTATAAATTAATGAAACACAGTAGTTGGCTGCAAATTTTGATTTTCTTTCACGGTTTATACTACATTTGTTTTTGTTTTTTGTAACTGGTTAGCTCTTTAATAGTAATTGAAAGTAATAAAACAGTAAGTATACATTAATGAAATACAGTAGTTTGCTGGAAATTTAGATTTTGTTTTATGGTTTATACTACATTTGTTTTTTTTTTTGTTAATGGTTAAAGGTTTAACAGTAAGTTAAACTAATAAAACAGTAAGTGTAAATGAATGAAATATGGTAGTTTGCTGTAAATTTAGATTTTGTTTTATGGTTTATACTACATTTGCTTTTTTTAACTGGTTAATGGTTTAGCAGTGAGTTAAACTAATAAAACAGTAAGTATAAATGAATGAAATATGGTAGTTTGCTGTAAATTTAGATTTTGTTTTATGTTTATACTACATTTGTTTATTTTCTGTAACTAGTTAGCTCTTTAATTGTAACTTAAACTAATAAAACAGTAATTATAAATTAATGAAATACAGTAGTTTGCTGTAAATTTAGATTTGTTTTATGTTTATACTACATTTGTATTTTTTCATAACTGGTTAGCTGTTTAACAGTATTAAACAAAAAAAACAGTAAGTATACAGTAATGAAATACGGTAGTTTGCTGTAAAGTTATATTTTATTTTACGATTATACTACATTTGTATTTTTTTCGTAACTGGTTAGCTGTTTAACATTGTTAAACTAAGAAAATAGTAATAGTGATGAAACATGATAGTTTGTTGTAAAGTTAGATTTTGTTTTACGTTTATACTACATTTGTATTTTTTCATAACTAGTTAGCTGTTTAACAATAAGTTAAACTATTAAAACACCAAGTATCCATTAATGAAATACGGTAGTTTGCTGTAAATTTAGATTTTGTTTTGTAGTTTATACTACATTTGTTGGTTTTCATAACTGGTTAGCTCTAACAGTATTAAACAAAACAAAAAAAAAAACAGTAAGTAAACAGTAATGAAATACGGTAGTTTGCTGTAAAGTTAGATTTTGTTTTGTGTTTATACTATATTTTCTATTTTTCATAACTGGTTAGCTGTTTAACAGTATTAAAGAAAAAAAGTAAGTATACATTAATGAAATACGGTAGTTTGCTGTAAAGTTAGATTTTGTTTTATGTTTATACTATATTTTCTATTTTTCATAACTGGTTAGCTGTTTAACAGTATTAAACAAAAAAAGTAAGTATACATTAATGAAATACGGTAGTTTGCTGTAAAGTTAGATTTTGTTTTACGTGTATACTACATTTGTATTTTTTCATAACTAGTTAGCTGTTTAACAATAAGTCAAACTATTAAAACAGCAAGTATCCATTAATGAAATACGGAAGTTTGCTGTAACTTTAGATTTTGTTTTGTAGTTTATACTACATTTGTTGGTTTTCATAACTGGTTAGCTCTTTAACAGTATTAAAAAACAAAACAAAAAAAAAAACAATAAGTGTACAGTAATGAAATACAATAGTTTGCTGTAAAGTTAGATTTTGTTTTACGTTTACACTACATTTGTATTTTTTTATAACTAGTTAGCTGTTTAACAGTAAGTTAAACTGCTAAAACAGTAAGTATCCATTAATGAAATATGGTAGTTTGCTGTAAATTTAGATTTTGTTTTATGTTTATACTATATTTGTATTTTTTCATAACTGGTTAGCTATTTAATAGTATTAAACAAACAAACAAAAAAAAACAGCAAGTATACAGTAATGAAATACGGTAGTTTGCTGTAAAGTTAGAGTTTGTTTTATGATTACACTACATTTGTATTTTTTCATGAATGGTTAGCTGTTTAACATTAAGTTGAACTAATAAAACAGCAAGTATCCATTAATGAAATATGGTAGTTTTCTGTAAATTTAGATTTTGT
>CAIGQS010000129.1:149766-160393 GCA_903798195.1 Danio kyathit
ATACAGCACTTTAGATTTGATCAACAAATGAAAGGAAAGACATATACACAAGTGTTATTATAATGCTGTTGTCACACTTTACACTTTTTTGTCTCATTTACTCCAGTTTCAGTGTGAAAGGTATGGAATGTGGGGCTATCGTACTTGTTATAATAAACAGTTATTATTAATATAGTAGATCAAAATTTTATGTTTGTAAAATATTTTTTTGATTTTTGTTATTATCTGTATATCATATTAATTTTACTTTATAAGCTTTAATGATCCTGAATAACATAATAAGATACAGACTTGAATTTATACACTTTTTATACATTATATGTTTCATTATTTTATTGCATATTAGCAGTATGCCTCCAGTAATTTATTATATATCTCGAATCTGATATATAATCTGATATATATATATATATATATATATATATATATATATATATATATATATATATATATATATATATATATATATATATATATATATATATATATATATATATAATATATATATATATATATATACATATCAGATTATATATCAAATTCAAGAACCAGACAGTTCTTTTTTAAATATTTCCTAAATGATGTTTAACAGAGCAAGGACATTTTCACAGTATGTCTGATAATATTTTTTCTTTTGGAGAAAGGAAAGGGATGATTACACAGGTAAGAACAGACAGTGACTAAACCAAAATGACAACACAGTGTAAATAAAGGTGAAGACAGACAATATTTCACAACAAAACTGAACAAAATGGGGATATAAACACAGATTCAATCAATCAAGCAAGCAAGCACAGAAACCAACAACAAATCGGCTACATTACAACTTCTCATTTAAAACATTTAGTCGTGTTTTTTTTATAGCGGGTTATAATCGCAGCAAAACATATTAAAAGGTAAGTGAATTATAACATTTCTGTAACCGTAGTAGTGCTGTGCGCTATTTGTTCAACCCTTTAAGGTGACATGCTGACTGACTGACTGACAGGTGCGTGATGCGTGGGGCGCCAGCAAACACGGCGTAGCTTTCAGTTAAGATGAACACAATTTCCATAAGTATACTTATCTTTCTGGAGTTTATAGCCGTTTCACTTTACTTCAGGACGCGCTAATGTCGGAAAACGCACAAAAACGCACTAACTCGCACTTCAGCAGCGCTTAATGGAGAGCGCACGAGAAGATCTGCACTTGAGCATGTAAATTTGAGTGCGTGCAAGAAGTTCTGTGCACGAAGAGGAAATCGGCGCGCAAGCAAAGAGACTTGCATGCTCATATTACATGAATGCGTTCTCGACTTGTACTACTGCGTGTAATATTTGTCTTTGAAATAGTTGGCAGATCTGTGTAAAAAAAAAAAAGCCTGCCGCCACAGCTGGGAAAAATCCTAGAGGAAACACTGATATATATACTAACACAACATTTCTGTCTGGTTCTCAAATCTGATTGGCTGATCGCCATGCAATATTTTGCAATAACAGCACTCATTCAGCCTCCTCACCCTTGTGTATTACTCCGCCCACAGTGACAGCAGATCAATAAACTCACTATAGTTTGACAAATATTGCAACATACTGTACTTTTGAGGCTTTTTTAGTCAAGAATGTAGTTGTTTAGATTGCAACAATGCAGTTTATTTATAAGGATAGTGCCTATTTTAAATATTTATCATTTTGGAGATCCAGCATGTCAGAGGCCATTAGCCTGTCATACTGACTAGAGCAAAGACAGTTGCGCCACAAGATGATGATAGAGACTGCATAATAAGTCCTTTGGAGATAAAAATTCAGCATTTTATTTTTGTATTTCAAACTACAGCTGATCAAATTGTTATAAAACAGGTAAGTGACATTTTAAGTAAATCACTGTCTTTTGTGTGTTGTAGTACTGTACCACAGTAATCTACTAGTAATTTGCTTTGCTTTGGCTTTTTTGCAGTTAATTATTGTGATCTCCTGATTGCAACAGAGAAATACTGGGAAATCTCTGTAGACTGATGGCATTTCATGCCGTTCAGCCTTATAATCTTAAAATGTCAGCAAAATCACCTGTTTTGTCTTCACTTTAGACATTACGCTAGAGAATTATTCAAACACTAGCTCTAAAATGACGTTGGTGAAGTATCAGCGGTTTCTGCTGTTCTGACGTCAGCTGCAGATGTGAATGAATGGCGGAAGAAAGTAGGTCCTCGTATAAAAGGATTTTTGAGACTCTCCATGTTTGATATCCTTTTTTATATACACGATTATGCGGAACTGTTGTATAAACGCAACTTGTAGCCATATTGCACTGCTACTTGTGTGATATTGCTCATATATATGTATATATTTTTATTTCTTTCTTTTGCATATTTTTGTATTTTTATGTGGAGTATGTGTGTGCATATATACTGTACATATAGTCATGAACATGTATATGTAATATAAATACACACTTTTATCTCGGATGTAATTAATAGTGATTAATCATTTGACATTTATTTACTGAAAATCAGCTGATTTGTTTTGTTTTTTTGAACAACCCAAAAATGGTTGTTGTTTATTATTTGTATTGCAATCAAGTAGTCCACTGACAGCAGCAGTAGTTTGTTTTAGACGGGAAGCTTTCGAAGTTTCAGCAGCATAACAGTGAACAGTCATTGAAAGGTCATCATTGATTTTACCACAAACGTGTTTGAGTCGCAGCTCCTCGACTGCCGTGTGTGTGTGTGTGTGTGTGTGTGTGTGTGTGTGTGTGTGTGTGTGTGTGTGTGTGTGTGTGTGTCCGCACTCGAGGGACGGGCCGTACAGTGTGTGCGAATGATAAATGGCTGGAATGAGTGAAGTTGAGAAGTCAGTGAGTGTCTGGTGTCTTTCAGCAGTCCTGCTCTCCTCAGCTCTCCTTCACCTCTCCTCCTCAGCGGTTTAATCGTCCGACGCTTCTCTCGCTCCTGCCGTCCCACGCCTAATTGATGGCTGAACATGCTGGAGAGGCCTTCACTGCTTCTTCTATCTCTTTTTTTTAATATCTATCCTTTAAAAGGCTCATGAAGTGTCTCTCATTCCCTCTCCCCATCTCCTCAACTCGTTTTTTTTTACTCCCCTTTTCACTCCGTCTCTTCTTTTCTTCATTATTCATTAAGTTTCCCTTCAAAGCTCCAGAGAGAGAGAGAGGGAGGGGAGATACGCTGCTGGACTTCAACCCACCTTCAGCGGAGAGAGGTGGAAAATCACCAACGCTCTTAAAGGGGACATGTCATAAAATCTGACTATCTGTTTGCTGTGGCTAGTGTACAACGGGGTATGTGCACACAGACTTTTAATTTCAGCCAGCCACCCTCAGCGCTTCTGGTGAACTGTCTTTCCATTATAAAATCGCCACGCTTAAGGTCTGATTTCTTTAAAAATCTGTGATTTTCACTACCTGATAGATTTACGATATGAGGAGAGTCTCAGATCGGACATCAAGCACGGAATTAAATTACATTTCGCCCCGTCAGGTCTTTAAAATATGACAGTTTATTTGACCCCCGTATTTGGAGTTTCTGCGTTAGCCTGATGGTACTGACGGCGCTTGTGTTTGCACGTCTTTCATCTCGTTTTACGCTTGAACAACTAAATGAATGCTTAGTCTATTTAACTGATTATATTTGAATTACATTACAACATCGATGCTGTTAAAGGAACCTTATGAAATTGAGCACATTAAGCTTTCACCTGAAGTTTATCATTGGCTGAAAAACTTAGCTGTGCATGTATTGAGTTCTCTGTGAATAATTAAAACCCAGAAAATGGGGTATAAGGCATAACCCAGTAATGTGGTTGTGAAATGCTGTTCAGATTTCACTCAGTTGTTGATGTAGGCAGAATGTTATTGTGTATTAGCGGCAGTGCTGGGGCCTCATGTGTCAACGCTGCGTACGCACAAAAACTTTGCGTACGCCAGATTTCATGCTAAAGTTTGGATTTACTAACGATGAAAATAACATAAGAATGTGCGTTGGTCCACGCCAACTTGATGTCTGGCGTACGTGTATTTCTTGTGTGTGTTTGTTTTATTTCCATTGGCGACTCCTAGAGGCAATTATGTTAAATTGCACACTACAAAGTATCGCACCAACACATGTGAAAAACATTGCTATTGATTTATAATTGATAAAATGGGTTAATTGACACTATAAATATATATATATATATATATATATATATATATATATATATATATATATATATATATATATATATATATATATATATATATAGATTTTTTTTTTTTTACCAATTATGTGATTTAGAACTTATAAAAGCATTTGCAAATGTATACAAGTCTTAGTCTATGGCAATGGCAGTGTTGGCCTTATTAGAGGACATTGTCAATGGTCGAATCCGAAGGCTCTAAGCTGGCAGGGTGCTGATGGGTGGCTTCTTGGTGAGTGATGTATTTAAAGATATTACTCCAGCTAAGTTTTTTTTATTTTTATTTTTTTATTGAGCGTAAATATTTAACTGAATATCAGGAGACCGCGGTTATCCATTAAAGACTTGGCTGTTAACCCCCCTCAACAACCCACAAACTGACCAAGAGCGCAGATACAATGATGCCTATCATCGGACTCTGTCAGTTGTAGAGCGGGCGATTGGGCAGCTGAAATGCCGGTGGCATTGCCTTGATAAGAGCGGAGGGGTGCTGCTTTACCGCCCTAACAAAGTGTTCCTCTAATACATCTGTGTCTCCCACAAACACGGATACTACTCCAGACAGTAAAGTGTCGCCCACAATTGAGGCAACTCTCTCCTCAAAGGGTGTTAGTTCAGCATCCCCTGTTCCCCCGCCTGTTCGGTCCACACTTTGACGGTGCGTCGCTGTTCTCCTCTTAACCTGCAACTTTACATCAGACCATTTCTTTTTTAACTCACTCACAGTGCGATGTTCAGACCCACTGTGTTAACCGTGTCAGCTAAACTCTCCCACTCTGTTTTTTTTTTTCATTTGTTATTAATTCCGGAGGACAAACTTGCAAATAACACAGTTTTTCTCCGGTCTACCTCCGATAGGAACACCTCCAATTCACATTCTGTGAAGTTTCTCTTCTTGCTTGCTTTTGCCATTGCTTTTTCGTTTGGTTTTGCCAAAGTGGAGTCATTACCATATTCATACGGGGGAGCAGGCAGGGAGGGGTTTTGCGCTTGTTGCGCTCAGTTTCACGGTAATTCGGATGTACAAAGAGAATATGCGTGGGATTCCGCCTACGCAGTGTTTCATACATCTGATTTTTTTTACTGCGTACGCACATTTACAGCTTTGACCGTACTCAATGTTTTAGTATGAATTCAACGCAAGTCTTTGTACATGAGGGCCCTGGACTGTATCTTTATCTAGAGTATCTTTACTTCACTACTGTACTTAAGTACATTTTGTAAAGTACAGTTGAAGTTAGAAATATAAGCTCTTTTGATAATTTTTTAATATTATATATTTTAACCCAATTATTTCTGTTTAACTGGGAGTTTTTTAACACATTTCTAAACACAATAGTTTTAATAACAAATTTCTAATAACTGTATTTGGTTGTGGGCGACGCAGTGGTGCAGTAGGTAGTGCTGTCACCTCACAGCAAGAAGGTCGCTGGTTCGAGCCTCGGCTGGGTCTGTTGGCGTTTCTGTGTGAAGTTTGCATGTTCTCCCTGCGTTTGCGTAGGTTTCCTCCTGGTGCTCCCGTTTCCCCCACGATCCAAAGACATGCGGTTCATGTGAATTGGTTAAGCTAAATTGTCCGTAGTGTATGAGTGTGAATGAGTGTGTATGGATGTTTTCCAGAGATGGGTTGCAGCTGGAAGGGCATCCGCTGCGTAAAACAAATGCTGGATAAGTTGACGGTTCATTCCGCTGTGGCGACCCCGGATTAATAAAGGGACTAAGCCGAAAAGAAAATGAATGAATGTATTTGGTTGTATTAATGAATTGAAAAGTCTGACTCATAAACAACTCATGAATATTAATTAATTGAAATAACATTTGCCCACAACGTATGTGCTGAAAAGAAGTATGCAAGTGACAATCATATGATGTTTACATTAGTTCATTAATTGAATTCTGACACTACCATCAGGATGTCACAGCAGAAACCAAGATTCTTTAGACCAGGCAATCATTTTTCAATCTTTGTGCTTTCTTGTTTTGTTTTGGTGAGCATGTGTGAATTGTAGGAGTGTCTTCTGCTGCTGTAGCTCATCTGCTAATCAACTAAAATAACTAATTTCTAATAACTGATTTCTTTTATCTTTACCATGATGACAGTACATAATATTTTACTAGATATTTTTCAAGACACTAATCTTAAAACAACAAGCTTAAAGTGATATTTAGGGCAAGTTAGGGTAAGTGCTAATATAGGGTAACTGGGAAAAATGCTTAAGGGGGCTAATAATATTGACCTTAAAAAATTGACCATGTCACCCTGCAGCCCAAGACTGGTTACTCACTGAAGCTAAGCAGGGCTAAGCCTGGTCAGTACCTGGATGGGAGACCACATGGCTGTCGGATGTGGTGTTAGTGAGGCCAGCAGAGGGCGCTCAATCTGCTCAATACTGAGTCCTGATGCCCCAGTAAAGTGAAGGGGACACGATACTGTCAGTGAGCACCGTCTTTCGGATGAGACATTAAACCGAGGTCAGTAAAAATCTTGTAAAGAGTTGGAGTGTAACCCGGGTGTTCTAGCCAAATTCCCTCCATTGGCCCTTACCCATCATGGCCTCCCATTCATTTCCATTGGATCTATCACTGTCTCTCCACTCCCCCTATAGCTAGTGTGTGGTGAGTGCACTGGCGCCGTTGTCCTGTGGCTGTCGTCGCATCGTCCAAGTGAATGCAGCACCCCCCCACCCACCCTACACTATAAATGTGCTATATAAATACACACATTACATTAAAATGGTTAAAACTGCTTTTCATCCAGCCAACAACAACTTTTTGTAGAAAATAAAGTAGGAAATACTGTGAGTATTTACTTGCTCCATTAAATATTTGAAAAAGAATAAATATTCCACAGAAGGGCTAATAATTTTGCCCTCAACTGTATATTCAATTCAATTCAATTCAATTCATCTTTATTTGTATAGCGCTTATACAATGTAGATTGTGTCAAAGCAGCTTCACATGGAAGATTATAGTGAATTGAAACAGTGTCAGTTCAGTTTTCAGAAATTAAGTTCAGTTCAGTTTAGCTCAGTTTAGTGTGGTTCGATAATCACTACTGATAGTCTAAGCACTGAAGAGCAAATACATCGATGCGCAGCTCTACAGATCCCGAACCATGCAAGCCAGTGGTGACAGCGGCGAGGAAAAAAAACTTCACCAATTGGCGAAAGCGAAGATTTAAAAAAACCTCGAGAGAAACCAGGCTCAGTTGGGCACGACCATTTCTCCTATGGCCAAACATCTTGTGCAGAGCTGCAGTCTAGGCGCAGGAAGCTGGACCTCAGCGAAGACTCGTCTGTCCTTGGAGCGTCACAGGAGTCAGTCTCAAGCTCTCACTCCACGATGACCACCACAGCAGCTGCTCAGGATACGGCCTGGTCCAGAAAACCTTGGGATCATCTTGTCGCTGGTCTCAGATTGCGTCAGTGGCACTGCATAGTCTGAGGGCCTCGAGATGAGTACCCCCAGGTGGAAATACAGAATAAGGAGAATAATTAGCGTAGCTGCTGTTCACACCACAAAATCAAAATCATACCACAAAAGCAAAATCATGTGTGGGGCACATCATGCGTCATACCGTTATGTACTGCACTGAGTGTACGCTTTGCTAAAAAGATAGGTCTTTAATCTAGTTTTGAAGAGCGAGAGTGTGTCTGAGCCTCGGACATTATCAGGAAGGCTATTCCAGAGTTTAGGGGCCATAAATGAGAAGGCTCGACCTCCTTTACTCGACTTTGCTATTCTAGGTACTACCAGAAGCCCTGAGTTTTGAGATCTAAAAGAGCGGGTTAGATTGTAGCGAGACAAGAGGTTGGTTAGATAAACAGGAGCTAGATTATTTAAAGCTTTATAGGTAAGGAGTAATATTTTAAATTCAATACGAAACTTAACAGGCAGCCAGTGTAAGGAGGATAGAATTGGGGTGATATGATCATATTTTCTAGATCTGGTAAGAACTCTGGCAGCTGCATTTTGCACTAGCTGAAGTTTGTTAATAGAGGATGCTGGGCAGCCAGCAAACAGAGCATTACAGTAGTCTAGCCTAGAAGTCATAAAAGCATGAACTAGCTTTTCTGCATCTGATATGTATAGCATACTTCGCAATTTAGCGATATTTCTCAGATGAAAGAAGGCAGTTTTTGTGACATGGGATATATGATTTTCAAAAGTTAAATTGCTGTCTAATATGACATATATGTATATGTACTTCATTGGAGTATATTTATGTCAGGGTTTTTTTACTTTTATTTTACTATATGCCAAAACAAAATATTATACTTTTTACTGAACTACATTTCCTGAATGAAGGTTTATTTGAAGAGGAGAAAATATCACCTGCGAGAAGAGTAGTTAGTGGTGTTTTATCATTTATCATATTACGAAAATAGTAATTTTATCATTTTTTAATGAGAATTAAAAATTAACTCATTAAATTGGTTCACAAACTGCACTGGACATTTAATTTGTGAATATATACTGACATCTGTTCACAAGTCAGCAATTCACTGATTCAAATGATCCATTCAGAGTGAGTCTCCAGTAAATGATTTACTGATTCAAATAATTCAATCAGAGTGAGTTTCCAGTAAATGATTCACTGATTCAAATGATCCATTTAGTGTGAGGTTCCCATAAATGATTTACTCATTCATATGATCTGTTCAGAGTGAGTCTCCAGTAAATTATTCACTGATTCAAATGATCCGTTCAAAGTGAAGCTCCCATATATGATTTACTCATTCAAATAATCCATTCAGAGTGAGTTTCCACTAAATGATTTACTCATTCAAATGATTAGTTCAAAGTGAGTCTCCAGTAAATTATTCACTGATTCAAATGATGAGTTCAAAGTGAGTCTCCAGTAATTATTCACTGATTCAAATGATGAGTTCAAAGTGAGTCTCCAGTAAATTATTCACTGATTCAAATGATGAGTTCAAAGTGAGTCTCCAGTAAATTATTCACTGATTCAAATGATTAGTTCAAAGTGAGTCTCCAGTAAATTATTCACTGATTCAAATGATTAGTTCAAAGTGAGTCTCCAGTAAATTATTCACTGATTCAAATGATGAGTTCAAAGTGAGTCTCCAGTAAATTATTCACTGATTCAAATGATTATTTCAAAGTGAGGTTCCCATAAATGATTTGCTGATTCAAACGATCCACTCAGAGTGAGTTTACAGCAAATTACTTTCTGATTCATATGATCCATTCCGAGTAAGTCTCCAGTAAATTATTCACTGATTCAGATGATTCGTTCAGAGTGAGTCTCCAGTAAATTATTCACTGATTCAGATGATTCGTTCAGAGTGAGTCTCCAGTAAATTATTCACTGATTCAGATGATTCGTTCAGAGTGAGTCTCCAGTAAATTATTCACTGATTTAAATGATCCGTTCAGAGTGAGTCTTAATTAAATACCCTTTGCCATTTTGTAGATAAGGTATATCTACCAAATGATAAGATAACATCCACTGGGTATGGCGTTAAAACCAACCTGATCTCACGAGGAAACCTAAGTATTTTACGTGTTGTCAGTTTAGTGGCTAATTCGCACAAATTCGTACGAGTTGATGTACAATTTTAAAAAGGAGGCGTGGCACCCAACCCCGCCCCCAAACCCAACCGTCATTGGTTGATGAGGAAATCATACTAAATTGTACGAGCTAGATCATACGAATTCATCCGAATTAGCCACTTAATCAAAAAGTTACGAATTGCCATGAGATTGTGTTGCGTAAAACCCGATTTTCCGAGTTTGCGTTATAATGTGAAGTGAATCTTTGCAAAGTTTTCAAATTTTCACATTTTTAAAAATGCCAAATTGGGTTACTGTCAAGTTGTAAGAGAGACTGACTGTAGTATTGGTAACTTAGTAACCAACGGTTAACAAGGCAGGCATGGTTCATTCAATGCAAATTATTTACATTATTCATTTGTTTCGGCACATGTTCAAAACCACATCGCGCGAGTATTAAAATATTAAAACGTTTTTTGCAAATGAATTAAATGCTTAAATGTTTTGGCATTTCCATCACTTGTTTCTCGTTTGATACTTCAAAATGTGCATTAATACAGGGTGATGAAAATCCAACTAATAATTAGACTTTTTTTGTGAATATGTAACATTTTTGGGTCCAATTCTGTTAACGTTTTCTGAGGTATCCATTAGACACTATCAGTCCAAATATGTTCCACTGTGCATTGAAGCCTTTCATATAATAACACCTGCACACCTTATTTAGCTGACTTGTTATTTAAGTAGTCTTCATATATGTCCATATTCACAGACACTAGTCCATTTATTCGTGCAGTTTTGTCATACATTGACATTTGGTGCTGTGGAAATCATCATTTCTGCAATTCTTGCCCATGTGTTCTGTTGTATCATAGAAATAATAAGGACTCACCTGTGCTAACATCAGACGTTGGAGTCTGTATTTATTTTTTTTCATA
>CAIGQS010000130.1:0-157773 GCA_903798195.1 Danio kyathit
AGAGAGAGAGAGAGAGAGAGAGAGAGAGAGAGAGAGAGAGAGTTTATGAAAGCAATGTCTTCCTCTGTTTTGATACAGAATTCCACATGATAGCTTAGGTCATACCATGTCATAAAATGTTGTTTTATTACTTCTTCAGAATGTTTTTCACTTAAACTTGTGTCCAGTAGGGATGCACTATATATCGGCTGCCATATTGTTATCGGGCGATAAAAGCTATTTTAATGTAATCATTATCAGTCCAATAACTAATTTAGTTTGATATGGCTAAGCCGGTACATTAGTTGCTATTCCACTGTTTGGACCTTTTTACATGCTTGCTGCCCACCACTATTTTATTATTTTACTGATATTTTAATTGTAGTTCATGTTCAGTGACTTGGTCACTTTATTCATGCTTTTTGAGGCTGTACATTTTATTTATATATAAAAAAGTTAACCATAGAAAAGAACAGTTGATTAATAAACTTTCTGAAGTTAAGGTTTTAAAATAAATTAAATCTGTTGTTTATTGTATGGGTTTGACTTTTGTATATATGATAAGTCTCAAACTATTCTTCAACCCTAATCAAACACTGCTGATCCAAATAACCGAGTTGTACAACACTACTAGACCATACTAGATTAGCTGTGTTTGATTAGGGTTGGAGCAAAACTGTGCAGAGCTGTGGCCCTCTAGGAATTGAGTTTGAGACCTATGGTATATATGGAGCTATATATCGGTATCGGCCTCCAAATGTAAAGCGTTATCGCTTATCGGTATTGATCAAATATTGGTGCATCCCTAGGAACGAGTGCACATATTATCTTCCGACCATCAGATTTCATAGCATATTCTTTGCCTTGGCGTCAGTATACTGTATTTACTGTATGTATTGAATCTGCTCACTGCAGTTCACTTAATGGCCACCAGTGTCGCTAATAACAAGGTAATTCAATACCCTTTTTCTGTTAAAATACACTGTCGTAGACACATTACAGTACAGGCCCGTAGCCAGCCTGGTGAAAGGGGTGGTTCTTTTTTCTCAAAAAGTGGACCTTTTTGCAGGTGTACGCCTCAGTTTCTATTTAACTATAAGATTTAAATATTGCATTTTAGTGACATTTTATGCAGTACTTTATTTTTTTTTTTTTTTTTGCTGGATTAGCTAGTCAGATGTCATCATAGCCACACTTTTTGATGTACTAAAAATATTTCCTAAAAATGTGCAATTAAGAAAAATTAAAACAAGACAAAATTATTTATATATTATAATATTATATATTATTGTACAAATGTTTATTTTTCCTACTTAAATCATGGAAAATGATTTTTCTAATATGACTCTTCAGTAAAAAAAACACTGTATTTTCCATGATTTTAGCGCGCTATTATTAAATAATAAATTGGTATATGATATGAATAGTGAGCACAGTGGTACATCAAAACATGTAGAACAATAATCTGGTGGAGTTGGCAGAAAACAATTTGATTTTCCAAATATGATTGTTTAAAAAAAGTCAGTATTTTACATGATTCTGGTATGTTATTATTTATATGTGATTTAAGTAGGGAAAATAAACATTTGTACAATAATAATAATTTTTTTTCCATTAATTTAGCAACATTCCACATGAAAAAGGGAAAATATTTACTGAAAAACACAAATAAACCAATAAAACAGCAATAATTACAAAGTAAACCCGCAAATAAAACACAATTACAGCAAAACGAAGAAATAATAGCATAGCGTACATGCAAAGTCATGATTATTATATATCCAAATATGAATAAAAGTGACAATTTTTTTATTATCTCTCATTTGAAATCATTTACGTGAATAAAACTGAAACAAGATGATAAAACTGCAACGCATTAAACACACGCATCTTTAATCTATCGCGCAACACCGAGTAGACGCGCAATACAATTTAAAGCACAGACAGCGTGACCGTCTCTCTCGGAACCGCAGATGACGTGGCCGCAGTTTTTGACTGTGAAGTGACATCTGACGGCTGAGTACTAGCTCTTCTCCGCTTGCCGATAAAGCCTTCGTCGGACAGTTATTTAAAAAAATAATAATGGCAAAAATAGGGAGGTCATGTACTGGACAAGTCAATAAATATACAGGACGTCCCAACTAATGCGGCCAGTTAGCCTAGAACCTCATGAATAGGGACAGATTTTCATCTGTTAGGAAGTAACTTAAGTAACTTTAGCCTTACCCTGTTTGGCAGTCTTTTTGAACATATGTTCAATATTTTGCGATAATGACGCCGCTGCCTGCCTTTTCTGCCTCTCTTGCTCTTTTCGACCCATAGCATTACTCAGTATGGATGTCACATCAAAGATTCAAATGTTACCACTCAGTGGGTTATGTCACGTGACTCGCGTCACATTATTGTGGCTTTGAGGCTCCGTGGGATTCCAATTACTGGCCATAGTTATTTAAAATGACACTTTATTACAATATATATTAAATATAAATATATTATATGAATTAAATTATAAATATATTATATGATATTAAATTACATAAAATAATTAAAAGGACAAATTCTGGACCTTTTGGCCATGGGGGGTGGTTCGTTCGAACCACCCGAACCCCTCCTGGCTACGGGCATGCAGTATGTATAAAATGATACAAATGATCCCTAATATTTAGTTCTTTTAAGAAAAAGCTATGTAGAATTATTTATTAAAGTTAGTCATATAGAAAACAATGCTATTTTAGACATAACAAGTCAAAACGTACGACTACATATGCTAAATTGACTAAACAACCATTCAAGCACAGGTCCAGCTGCTTTTCTCCAGCATGTGAGATTGTGACGCAGAATGTGACTCTGTGTTTGCTCAATGATGCAATTGTACAAGTGCTTTGCATTTGAAGTGCCGAGCTCAGCATCTCTTCACACCGACTGAGGGCTGGCTTAGTTGTCTTTTGTGTTACAAATCTGTTTAAAGTCTTACACGCACTCGATCAAAGCTATGAACGCTGTTCGCTAAAGATCCCCAGCAGTAGCAAATTCTACTGTAGCTATAGTGACACAGCTTGTTGTGTCGGCCCACTAAACTTTGTTAAATGAAGGGTACATCGGGGTCCCATCTGGACATCAACGCAGGACTGGTTATGGAAGGGTGATGGAGGGTTCATAACCCCTGTGGTTGTTATAGCCCACACCTGAGTCCCATATGAATGACATCAATACAACTACATTTATGTCTGCCCACACATATATTACGTCAAATAACTGCCATCTGATTTTGGGTCAGTTTTACACCAGTAATAGTGAGCCCATCTGGAGTCTGCTTGAGTAATTAGCCTTTTGTTAATTTCTTAGCTTATAAAAAGCCAAGAGCCTCAGGAGTCCCTCCCTTCCTCCAATTTCTGAGGCAAACAGAGTGAAATTGAGATTTTATGATCCGGTGGCTGCAAGAAAGATCTTTATGTTGTGGGTGAATGGTTTTAGTTCCAGGTCAGTGGTGGAACTAAACGTTGGCTTTATTCCTGATAATTTATGGGACTGAAGTATGATTTATTTATCTGAAATTGCTTATTTGCTTGCATATATTTTCCAATTTGAACTGATTGTATTTATTTTAACCTATTTAATTAAAAGGATATTTTGCATGCATCAAATTCATTTAGACTGTATCCCGAACATGACATATTTTGCATTCTATCAAAGCATGGTTATATCTCACATCTTTTTATATTCTCTCAAGTGAATAAACAAACGTTTCATTCACACTAGGTGAGTCATCTGTTCTCAGTTCCCTCTTCTAGCTATTAAAATGAGAAATATATATGATTTGTCTTCCCAGTTTGAAGTCTACTAGTCTCACCAAGGAATGTACACTGTGCTACTGAGATTTAAGTGGATTTCAGATTTCTCGGAATTCGTCGTGGTGGTTATGTAATGAAGCTCAATAGTTTGGTGTGCATTGAACACACACCCAGGATTGAGATCACAGACCCATATTTATTTGTCATCTATGGTCATTTTTTTCAAATATAATCTGAAACATTCATTCATGAAGCATTGATTTAAAGATAGCTGAGGTTACGTAAAGAAATAGTGCATCCAAAAGTGAAATTTTGCTGTTAGTTTATTTACCTGCTTCGGGCCATCCAAGATGTAGGCCACTTTTATTCCTCAGTAGATCATTGAGAAATATTTTTAGATCTTAGGATGTTCTCGGTTTGCTTCATAAGACCTCATTATTTCATCCGGAGCCACACACAAAATGTTTTTGACTTTCAAAATGCTGGTAGCTGTTGTTTTGCTTTACCAAGGACCATGTTTTGAACTTTAGAAATCCAGTTTCAAGGCCCCAGTATACTTCCAACTAAATGGAAGAACAAACCTTTTAATTTTTTGTTTGAGAGCAAAAAGAAATTCTAACAGGCCGATTAGTTGTACATGCGTCACATTATTTGTGTGTACTGCTCTACTCCTAAACCCAACAAAAATGGTGGCCGTGATAGAAGAAAAGTTCCGTAAACATCCATAAAAACCAGCTCTGCTACTTGACTATGGCTGTGCGATTTTGGGAAAATATCTAATTGCAATTTTTTGGACAGATAATGCGATTGTAATTTGATTTGCGATTTAATTTTGTAGTCAAGATTTAGCTCAATAATCTGTATCGTAGCTTCTTACTGCTAAATGGCAGTGAGTATTAGTTAAAAAAAAAAAAAGAAACTGAAAAGATATTACTTACGCCAACGTTTATTCAGATTTGTTTTTATATATTCAGAAATTAAACACTACTTTTTCTCTAGAGCAAACATAAAATAACCTTACCTTTCTGTAAACAAGTTCAACTCAAATTAGGGAGATAATGTAGCTTATTATACAAACAAAAAATAATAATTATAAAAATACAGAACACTCAGCAAACTAACATGGCTGATAAGAGGCATATTTTAAAAGTGCTGGTTGGGCAGAAAGAAAGTATGCTTACTCAATTGACTTGTAAGACTATCACACACAGACAGCAGTCACACATTTGAGTGGGAGAAATTAAATAATACATATATATTTCATATCGAAGCTTCTTGCAATTAGCTAATCGCAACATTTTAAATCGTGATTGCGATTTCGATTAATTGCACAGCCATATACTTGATTCTCCAGTTTATGTTTGCCTCCATGGAATCAGAAACTATTTGGGGGCAGAAGTTTCAAAATGGTTCACAACACACCCACCAATTAAGTAAATGCAATGGTAGCTCAAAGGTGTTTTAGAGTCAAAATGCAACCCCCCGCCAAAACTTTGTTTTAGTGAGAGGCTTCGAACGGCCAAAACAAACTCAAAATATCTTTGTTTTGGCAGAATTTTGTTCAAAACAACACTATTTTGGTTAGTTTTTAGATTTCGTTTGAAGTATACCGGGCCCTTTAAGGTTCTACTGAAAAAAAGAGTCACCTACTGTACATCTTTTTAATAGTCAGCAATTGTTTGGAAGTGCCATTAAATTAAATCAAATCAAATCACTTTTATTGTCACATCATCAGCAGCACATGTACTATGATAAGTGAAAAACTTAGGTGCTGGCTCCAGACAGTGCAAAATACAACAACATATTCCAAAAAACAAAACAATGTACTATTAGCAATGTTGACAGTAATACGTAAAAGACAATAAATACGTTAAGAAACACACATTACACACATTTAGGTGTAATGGAGGCCAGCTAGCGAAGTGCTATGCATGTAAACCTCACTCCTCTGACCTCTAAAGGTGCTCTAGCAAGAGACGGTAGAGGCCATGGTCTTTAGCCTCCTTTTAGAGCAACCAACGTCCATGCGGATAGTCGTCGATTCGATCCCAGCTCGAAGCGGGTTGGTTGGTGTAGGACTGGCGGGGTTTCATTGGTGCCATGACCCGGATGGGAGTGAGGTTTAGGGGGGTGAGTGTAATGGAGGCCAGCTAGCGAAGTGCTATGCAGGTAAACATCACTCCTCTGACTTCAAAAGATGCTCTAGCAAGAGACGCTAGAGGCCATGGTCTTTAGCCTCCTTTTAGAGCAACCAATGTCCATGCGGACAGTCGTCGATTCGATCCCAGCTCGAAGCGGGTTGGTTGGTGTAGGACTGGCGGGGTTACATTGGTGCCATGACCAGGATGGGAGTAAGGTTTAAGGGGGTGAGTGTAATGGAGGCCAGCTAGCGAAGTGCTATGCAGGTAAACATCACTCCTCTGACTTCAAAAGATGCTCTAGCAAGAGACGCTAGAGGCCATGGTCTTTAGCCTCCTTTTAGAGCAACCAATGTCCATGCGGACAGTCGTCGATTCGATCCCAGCTCGAAGCGGGTTGGTTGGTGTAGGACTGGCGGGGTTACATTGGTGCCATGACCAGGATGGGAGTAAGGTTTAAGGGGGTGAGTCTAATGGAGGCCAGCTAGCGAAGTGCTATGAGGCTAAACCTCACTCCTCTGACCTCTAAAGGTGCTCTAGCAACAGACGCTAGAGGTCATGGTCTTTAGCCTCCTTGTTAGAGCAACTGACTCCCATGCGGACAGTCGTCAGTTCGATCCCAGCTTGGAGCGGGTTGGTTGGTGTAGGACCAGTGGGGTTGTATAGGCACAGATAGACAAGTACACAGTCAAAAAGGTGTACACAGTTATAAATCACTCAAAAAATAAACAAAAGAAAATTATATTTACTCTCCCTCATGTGGTTTTAATCTTTGCGGACAGTCATCGGTTTGATCCCAGCTCGGAGCGGGTTGGTTGGTGTAGGACCGGCAGCGTTACATTGGTGCTGTGACCTGGATGGGAGTGAGGTTTAAGGGGGTGAGTGTAATAGAGGCCAGCTAGCAAAGTGCAATGCAGGTAAACCTCAATCCTCTGACCACTAAAGTTGCTCTAGCGACAGAAGCTAGAGGTCATGGTCTTTAGCCTTCTTCTTAGAGCAACCGACTCCCATGCGGACAGTTGTTGGTTCGATCTTAGCTCGGAACGGGTTGGTTGGTGTAGGACCGGCGGGGTTGCATAGGCACAGATAGACAAGTACACAGTCAAAAAGGTGTACACATAGTTATAAATCACTCAAGAAGTAAACAAAAAAATAGTATATTTACTCTCCCTCATGTGGTTCCAACCTTCTATAAGTTTCTTTGATCCACTATAAACAAAAGTTCAAGAGTTCACACTTAGCTGATGATTGATTATAAAGCTTGTTTGGCATGCTGTCCCGGAAGAGAGCCCTGAGCTCAAAATAGCCTCGAGCCCGGGGCTCCCTCCCATTGCAAGGCGAGAGGGGAGTTTGAGCTCAGGTAGAACTCGAGAACTATTCTACTGTAGAAGCTAATGAACATATAGATATTGCTCTTAAGAGTTAGCTACCTGCTAAGAGCCTATCTATGGTGCTAATTTGGATTAGTCAATTAACTTAAGTTGCATGTTTTTAGACGGTGGGAGGGAACCGGGGGACTCGGGGTAAACCCACGCAAGCACGGGGAAAACGTGCAAACTCCGCACAGAAACAACTGCTGGTTTTGTTAATGGCCAGAACCAAAGCCGTTCTTGCTGTGACGCAACAGTGCTAACCACTGGGCCACCGTTCCACACATCTAGAAAAGGAGGAGGAGTAGGGGTGGAAGGGGGGATTCTTCAAAACGAAAATGTCTGTGGTATGAAACCTAGGGCTCTTATAGTGGCCTAGGACTCGTCTGATTGGTGAATAATCAATTGGATAATGCGGGGCTGCTGCAAGCAATCATAAGCACTTGATCCTCTCGAAATTAGTTTATAAATAAACTCCACAAGATATAATTTTAAAATGTTGTATAAAGGTAGCCATTGACTTCCATAGTAGGACAAAAAATACCATGAAAGTCATCGGTTTCCAGTTTTTTTTGAATATATTATTTTCTGTTCATCAGAAGAAAGAAACTAAAATATGTTTCGAACAAGTGAAGCATCACTAAATGATGACAGAATTTTTTCGTTTTTGGGTGAACTTTGCCTTTAAGCTGCTTATGCCACTGGTTGTATCTGAAAAGACTTTTCAAATATTGAATTTCTTTCCTATCTTGATTATTTTGACAAGCTGGCTGCTTTTACTTCCTTGGCACCTAAGCCATAACACACAGATCAGTTTAGCACCATAAAACATAGCAAACAGTGAGCAAGAGGAGTGTCATACTGAATATTTTGGCAAATCAAAGGAGAGAAGCAGAGCTAACCACAACCACATGACACTCAAGAAAGTATAGCATACAAATCTATTGCACAGATTAATTTTGAGTTAGTGTTGGATCATGCTTGATCCATGTGTTTCCTGCTAAAGCATTTGAAGTCATAAACTGCATGTTGTAAATGTGACATTCAGGCATGTTTTCTCTGCATGTGGTGTGTGGGAAGCAAGAAGGGATGTTTGGTTTCGGCGGTTGTTTGTCTTCTTTTGATACACTAGCATGTCTTTTGTCCTGGACTTCTTAGGATGACAAAGCTCCATTTTCAGACCAGCTGCCTCTGCTGTAGTGCCAAGATGTGCCATCATCACACATAAACAACAAGCATGGCCTTTATGCTGTCGTGCACACTTTCATCTCTATCTCTATTTAGTTATATAAAAATTAAAAATTCACAATGAACTGCTTCATAGAAATGTTTATGTAACAATCCTGGAGTAATAATGGTTCCTTCTTGAGGTATTCATTTTTAAGGCTCTTTGGGTTGTATTGCTGTGGAATGGGAGTACATGCTTGCTAACAATAACATTGGAATTTCTGCAAAAAAAGAAAAAATGCTTAGTCTTGAACTTTGTACAAAACCACAGCTGGAATTAAAGAGAAGCAAAACTGGGGTTATAGAGAAGGCCACATTTTTGTATATTTATATAAATGACAATTGGTCAAATTAACAAAAATGTTTTCATCCATATTTATATACATTTGTAGACAAGTCAATTGCAATGTTTTCATTTCAGAAGAGTTGAGAACTCTATTTTTAGTAGAGTAATCCTGATTTTCAATTTCTACAAATGAAAGCATTTGTTTGTTTGACCAATCATAATTTTTGAAGAACAAATGTCACATATTCCACAATTTCAATCGTGTCAATTTCTGAATATATAGAAAATTGCATCTTTATTATGCATAAATATGACAGTATATATCTTAATCCCAACTTTATTTTGAATAATTGCTATTTTATTTTCCAACATTGTGTTTTTGTGTCTCATAATTGCAATTTTATACTTTTTAATGTGACTTTATTTCATATATTTAATTTGATCTCTATTTTATTTGTCTTTCTTTGCATGAGTGGTCTTCCATATTGGTTTAATTAGCATTAATTTTAGATTTTTAGAATTTGTTTTGTAAATGTTAATTTTTTAAAGTAAAAAATGAGGCTGTATCATCACAATAGGTGATACCAAACTGTATGATACCAAAAATACCTTAAAGGTATAGTTCACCCAAAAATTGTAATTAATTCATCAATGCTAAATAGGTCAGTCACAATAATCAATGGCTGTTTCTCAATATGCGTTCTTCAGCGGTCTTGCGTCCTCGTGTTCTCGTGTAACGTCATCATCAGCTGCCAAAGTTCAGTTCCAATACTCAAGACCGCAAGAACAGAGGATGCATGAAACTTCCCGCATGTGTTCTTGATATCGAGGTCTCACCGATGCAGACTTGAGCGCCGATCTCGCTCTAGAAGTCCCAGAAGCCATTGCGACTGGAGGTGGGAAGCGCAGCATTTTATTTAGATTTATTATTAAAGTTCAGACTCAGAGATATAACTTATTTACCTCAGGAGGTTCCCTAAATGAAACGGTGAATATAAACATTAACATGGACATCTTAATAAAGGAATAAACACATTAAGGGTGTTTGTTTGCTGAAATTCGTATTAAAATCTGTTTTATTTATAATGTGCAACGTATATTTATAATGTTTTTATGCATAGTATATATTTTGAAAAGGGTAAAAACAATAAATCATTGTATGAATGCTGTAATGTTTAAATAACTGTCCATTTAAAACGCGTAAAGGTCACATGACCATCAGGAAGAACGCAGCATCTCATTTCTCTCTGTTCTCATGGTCTCCAGAGTTCGTTCTTCCGAGGACACCTGGCAAGACCGGTCTCCACAAGAACGCAAGTCCGTTCTCTGCGTTCTTGGAATTGAGAAACAGCCAATATATCGACTTATCGCACAACACATGAGCTCAATCATTTTTGGTGATGCAATATATATCGCCCATACATAAAAACTGATTCTAGCAACATTTTAGCTGATAGTGCAGCAACCTCTCTCTATCTATTGGAGGTGTCAGTGTCAGTATGGTTAAAAAAAACACTATAGTATTTACTATAAATTACTATACAGTGAGTGCCTTACGAATGAAAATAAATTTGCACATTTTTGTTAACATTTAGCATTATTTATTTATCTGATCCCAATGGTGAATTATTAAATAGTTAAAATGACTATAATTAAATGAAATATTCTTAAGAATAAAATATTATGTGTTCTTTGGGAGAGTGTACTTTTGTTGTGATGATATTATATTGCCATTCTGGCATTATATAATGAGTGACTTAAAATGGTCTTAAAATGACACTAATATTGTTTATCGCAATGTATTTTGGTGCAATATATCATACAACAAAAATAGATATTGTGACATCACTAAATCATTATTTAATCACCCTTTATTCTTTCCAATCCTGTTTGTGTTGCTTTTTTCTGTTGAACACAAAAAAGATACAGTACTTTGAAGAAAGCTGAAAACCTGTAACTGTTGACTTTCATATTATTTGTTTTACCAATACAGTATTGTCCTGAAAAAAAGGGATGACTCTTTAGCATTTTGTCACCTTTAATAAATGTGAACGCAAAAAAGAATCTTTGAAGAAAGCTGAAAACCTGTAACCATTGACTTTCATATTATTTGTTTTTCCTGCTATGGAAGCCAATGGTTACAGGTTTTCAGCTTTCTACAATATATCTTATTTTGTGTTCAATGGAAGAAAGGTTCATAACCACTTGAGGGTGAGTAAATGGTGAGTAAATTATTATTTTTTTTTTTACCAATTTCCACGATTGGTTTTCAGTAAAATTGCATAATTTTCACAACTACAGTACATGCCATTATTTACACAGAAAACCTGTAAAGAACATTTTTCAGAAAACATCATTCCATCTCATCATACTCTTCTTTTTGCCTTTACCAGGAGAAAGCTACGTATGTGCTTCCAACGAACCTTTCCGTAAAGTGGACTACACCAAGAATGTTAATCCCAACTGGTCAGTCAATGTGAAGACAGGCGCGTCCCGCTCCATGCCATCTCTTACCGCCACTAAAAATGAGCTGAGAGAACGAGAGAGCAAAGAATACATCAAGCCCAAGCTGGTGACGGTCATCAGGAGTGGTGTTAAACCTCGTAAAGCTGTCCGAATTCTCCTGAACAAGAAAACGGCTCACTCTTTCGAGCAGGTGCTCACAGACATCACTGACGCCATTAAATTGGACTCTGGGGCCGTGAAGAGACTCTACACTCTGGAAGGCAAACAAGTAAGTGATAGATTGATAAAAGCCATTTAATGAAATGATTACAATAAAGGCATTATCTGAAGCCCAAAGGGGGTTTCAAGGGGCATCATTAATCTGAATGTTTTTCTGAGTGATTTATGCTCTGGCATTGTCTGGAAACCATATGAAAACACAATAAGCTTATTATTTCTGCTTTGGTGTAGTATCATTGGTGCATCCTTATTTTGAACAACTAGAACATTGTATTTATATGCTGAATGGTCATGCTGTTACTGTACGTTGCAGTATTTCCATCTTTAAAGGGACTGTGGCAAATCATTTTGTTGCTTTTGCAATTGTGGAACGGTTGGGATGCATACAGTTGCTTGGATACAGGCAATTAGCAATATTCAAAATGTCGGTCTGGTTAATCCATGAAAGTTGAAGATTGAATTTGACATGACAGTCCTTCTAACTGAGAGATTTCAACAATATTATAAGATCATCACACTCGAACATGGATTTAATAAAAATAGTTGAGCTTATAATACAGGACATTATATGATTGGTACTCCTACAATGTAACTTCTGTTTCGTTTGAGAAAGTTGGAGATGAAGTGGGAGTTGAAATGAGACACTTTCCTGAAATTGAGGTAAAGTTGGTTATTTATTCGCACATTTGTTCATATTTAAACAGTGACAACTTGTGAGAGTCTCTATATTGTTTACCACGCTACTTTACTACCTCACTAGTACCAGGTTAGACCCCCTTTTACATTCAGAACCGCCTTAATCTTTCCTGGCATAAATTCAACAAGGTACTGAGGTATCATATTGATATGATAGCATCATGAAGTTGATGCCGATTTGTCGGCTGCACATCCATGATGCAAATCTCCAGTTCCACTACACCCAAAGGTGTCTATTGGATTGAGAATTGGTGAGTGTGGAGGTTATTTGAGTACAGTGAACTCATTGTCAGGTTCAAGAAACCAGTCTGAGATGATTCGTGCTATATGACATGGTGCGTTATTCTGCTGGAAGTAGCCATCAGAAGATGGGTACACTGTGGTCATAAAGGGATGGACATGGTCAGCAACAATACTCAGTAAGGCTGTGGTGATGACACAATGATCAATTGGTACTAATGGGTCCAAAGCGTGTTAAGAAAACATCCCCCAATACAATTTCACCACCACTACCAGTCTGAACCGTTGATACAAGGCAGAATGGATCCATGCTTTCATGTTGTTGATGCCAAATTCTGACTTCACCATTCGAATGTTGCAGCAGAAATCGAGACTCATCAGACCGGGCAACGTTTTTCCAATCTTCTATTGTTCAATTGTGATGAGCCTGTGCGAATTGTAGCCTCAGTTTCCTGTTCTTAGCTGACAGGAGTGGGTCCCGGTTCGGTCTTCTGCTGCTGTAGTCCATCTGCCTCAAGGTTGGACATGTTGTGCATTCAGAGATGCTCTTCTGCATACCTCGGTTCAATTGTAACAAGAGGCTGTTTGAGTTACCGTTGCCTTTCTATCAGCTGGAACCAGTCTGGCCACTCTCCTCTCACCTCTGGCATCAACAAGGCATTTGCGCCCACAGAACTGCCGCTCACTGGATATTTTCTCTTTTTCGGACCATTCTCTGTAAACCCTAGAGATGGTTGTGCGTGAAAATCCCAGTAGATCAGCAGTTTCTGAAATAGTCAGACCAGCCCGTCTGGCACCAACAACCATACCACATTCAAAGTCACTTAAATCACCTTTCTTCCCCATTCTGATGCTCGATTTGAATTGCAGCAGTTCGTCTTGACCATGTCTACATGCCTAAATGTATTGAGTTGCTGCCATGTGATTGGCTGATTAGAAATTTACATTGCAGAGCAGTTGGACAGTTATTAGTACCTATAAAGTGTCCGGTGATTGTATAAACCCTTCTGAATCTGAGATTTTGAAAAAGGTTTTCAATGTTGATACCAATGAAAAAATAAAAATAATAAATGTAATATAAAATACGAAATAACAAATGCACACACTATTGTGCATTTTAACAATTAATTGAACATTTTGAAAATACATTAGAATGTTTTCATGTTTCAAATTTTGAGAGTTATCTATGCATTAGTTAGTTCGAACAGTTATAAGAAATTTCTATGCATTATATAATATCTAAGTATTTTCAAATCAAGTCCATTTTTTGTGCATTTATTTGCAATAGCTTCCTATACTCACTAGATTCATCAGAATCCTAACCTTGTATTTACCAATCCAGCATTGTCCTGAAAAAAAGTAATGACTCTTTAGTATTTCATCACCTTTAATAAATGTGAACGCTTCATTGATGCTACCCTCAAGGGACTCCCAAATAATGATTTAAGCTGTTGTAGTATAGATAGAGCAGAATTATACACCAGGAGCTGGTAATGACCACCTGAACCCTATTTAATTCTGAATGTGCTTGAGTCAGTCCAGACACAAAATCCAGATGGGGGATGTCTTTAGTCACCTCTGTGGTTATTAAGAGACTAAAAACAGTCACTCCCATTTCATTTATGTGGTTAAGGTTAAACCAATCTAAAGTTCATTCTGAGGACAGTGGTTTACTTCGGCTTTATATCTTTCATTCATATTCGTCTGGTTGTCTTAATTACTCCACTAGAAGTAATTAAAATGCTTTGGTATTTACAACAATGTCTGACAAAAACAATTGGCTGTAACAGATTATTGTATTCTTGTGGTGACAAGAGACATTGAGCATTCAGCCAGGACTTTCCAATTGAGAGAGTATTCAAGCGTGCATCATATTGTTTTTAACATTCTCTTTCATTTAAAGGTTTCATTTCATTTCCAGTCTATGTGATCCTCTGTGTTTAAAGCTTTTAAAAAAGGCATTGTTTAATATCTAATGAAGAATATGTATTGTTTTCTGTGGAACACAAAGAAAAAAATTATGTAGAATCATGTCATATGAATATAGAAATGATATGAGGGCAAGTGCAAGGGTAAAACCTCTGGTGTGATGTGGATATCTGAGGATGTCATTAGGGATTCTGCTCACTACTGGTGAATTGTATGCCTCTCGGCCAGTGTGAATCTCTTTGGAATTTAGTGAGAGAACTCATGTGCATATTGAAAGTCTGCCCTGGCTTAATTATGCAAAACTGCCTCCAAGACTGCTTGGCAAAGGTGAATGTAGAATTATTATGGTAATGTCTTAGGCTGGTTTTCTATGAGGAAAAAATACAAAGAAAGTAGTTGAAATAAGTCACTTACCTCATTTTTTGTTATCTTGGTATGCGTTATCTTAACTGTTCTTTTGACACCATTCATCTTAATCAGCAGATTCCCCCCTTACAAAAGCCTTAATGAGTCTAGCAGGGCTTTGTTTAAGGTCCTTTTCACATTTGTACGTGCGTAAGTCTTATTTTGCTTACCCCTGGATTCACATACAAGTCTTAAGGCTAGACTAAATTGCATGTTTCAGCTGTCTAAACTGAAAATAACTTGCAGTTAGATATCTTAAAATATGACAATGCTGTAGATTTGTCTCAAGATGCACACTGGTAATATACTTTTCTGAATGATATCTATAAAAGCTGCTTAAATACCCTAATTCAGTGGTTCTCAAACTGTGGTAGTGGTACGCGGGCTTCCTTCTAGTGGTAACACACTTTTAACCCTTTGACATGTACGATACACCAGAGATGGCAAAAGTACACACATTCTTTACTCAAGTAGAAGTACGTTAATCATGTTTAAAATGACTCTGGTAAAAGTGAAGTACTGACTACACTTTTGTACCTGAAATAAGTACTTAAGTATAAAGTATTCATTACTACACCTGTTTTAGTTTCACAGTGGTAGCTATGATGCACATTATGTATACACCTATACAAAATAACTTGCATTTCTTATTTTTTGGTAAATATTTTGTGGCCAATTTTTAGGTGCAAACTAGTCAACCAACATCACTCTACAATATTGTCCAACAACACTGCTCAAAAAATTGCCCTGTGTATCATTACCTGGACACAAAACATAACTTTACAGCTGTTTACAGCCATACTACATATACAGTAGCCTAAAGTAGTCTGATGTAAAGCTACAGTAGCTTTCAATGAGCCGTTTTTAATGAATCTGAATGAACAATTCAGTGACAAAGATAAAGATTTGGCGCCAGCCATTGGACATTTTGGTTTCAATTTATTGTAGCCTCTAATAAAAAAAAAATAATAATGTTATACTTTGATATTCAGCATTTGGAAATGATCTGATCATTAAAATAAAAATAAATTTAAGGTTAAATATGATATCTAAGATATAAATAGATGACATTTAAGAGAGACAGCATTTCAGTGTGGGCTTTGGACAAACATAGCATTACAATATTTTGTGCGTCTCGTTTACCTGTGATCCAATCCACCAAAATGCATCTCATTACCTGGACATCAGTCATGTTTACATCGCTGATTCCTAGGGCCAGACAAAATCTGCGGACATATTTGCTATTTCTGCGCAGAATTTTGTTAAAAATCTGCGGATTTATGCGGAATGATTTTGGAAGTATCATAACTAAAACCTTAATATATGACATAAAATGTAATACCTTTTAACTCTTATTTAATGTTTACAATGCAAATCCAATTAGATCCACTTTATTTGGTAAACAAAAAAGCAAGTCTCTCATATAATAGATCTACTAAAAGACAGAAAATATTACTTTACAAACTGTATTGTAAATAAATCATATGAATATTTTCATTTAGTCAATAATATTACTGAAATTAATTTAAAAACTAAATAAATATAAATTTACACACATTTACGCAAGTAAATAAAAAGAATCAATGATGGGCTAAAAATCTGCAGATTCCGTGTGGGCTTACTGATTCACTGTCTCTCATCAAAGTTCGGCATTCTTGCTGTCCCCATGGTAAGCTTAATAAACAAGCCTACTTACAGTACAGCATGTGATCAGAGGTTGAAAAACCCACGCACTGCAGCACGCAGGCGCGCAATGACAAAAAATCGATTGAATCAAAAAGGCATTCAAATTGTGCAATGACAATAAATATTATTGATCGCGCCACAAAACACATTAAAAAGAAACTAACGAGCCTGATTTAAAAATGTAAGAAGTAGAAAGTACAGATATTTGTGCAAAAATGTAAGGATTAAAAGTAAAAAGTTGTCAGAAAAATAAGTAGTGGAGTAAAGTACTGATACCAGATAAATCTACTTAAGTACAGTAACAAAGTATTTGTACTATGTTACTTCCCATCTCTGGATAACACTGATGTGATCAGTTAGCATTGGTTTCCTGAAGCGTACGATCACATTGGTCTGCTTAGAATGTTCACTTTAGTGCATTGTTTTTACTTTAGTGCACTGCTTTTGCAGACCAGTCCTGTTATGTTGGCATTTCAGTAACTGCAAGCTCAGGAATTTCCCCATGCTACATTATTGGAAAATAATTATTATAAATGTGTAATATATATATACAGGGCTTTACATTAACACCCGCTAACCTGCCAAATGCGGGTAGGTTTTAGCTGTGGCGGGTTAGACAGCCACCTCCACTAGCCACTTTGGCTGGTTGAAAATCATTTTTAAATTGTAGTTTTCTTAAAAGCAGGGTTCGACAATAAGGATGGCCCAATATTCGTGCAAATGCGATCTTAGAATTGAGAAGCAGCATGACTTAATCTTGTTGATGCGGGCAAAAGAAAGCCGGTTGATTACCGAATGAGAGGATAATCACTCGCGCCAACAGCTGATGTGATGCGCGCGACTGTTTAAAACATGTGCGCTCGACTGTTTAAAACACGTTCGCGCGACTGTTTAAAACACGTACGCGCGACTGTTTAAAACACGTACGCGCGACTGTTTAAAACACGTACGCGCTCCCATTTCCTTGCTTGAAACAACCGTGCCTGGAAACGCTACTGGTGTGGGTGATGAGCAAATCGTACTAATTTGTACGAATTAGATCGTAAGAATTCATACAAATTAGCCACTAAATCAAAAAGTTACGAATTGCCGTGAGATTGCGTTGATGTGATCGGTTCTCTTTCAAATAGACTAGACACAAATTAAGGTTAATAATACACCCACAGTCCTGCTGCTTTCAAGAGCTCCACATTGGTCTTTTTGTAAGCAATTTTAACCATTATTTAAACAGGATATAGGATATTAACTTCCCGTTTATGTGTAGTTAACTGGTGTTAACAGTTTTTTTTTAAGAAATCTTTTGTTAAATAAAATGTATAGTATACAGCTATATTTTGCTTGTTTGGACACATTATTTAATAATATTTGTGGCTAAGAAATAATTGTTTATTTATTTTTAGTGTGGTTAGAGAGAAACTTGGTAAATCCTTTGAGCTCTGAAAAGTCATGTGAAATAAAAACTAATTGTAATACAACATTATGAAACCATGACCCATTTGCTCATGAACATTGAGCAAGCTCATACACGACACACAAAAAGTGAAATGAATGAGGCATGTGGAGATAACGCAACATCTAAATCAAGTAATTTTAGCATGTCAAAGTCATATTTATGTGTATAAAATATATTTTCCCAACAACAAAATTGTGGCTAGTGAAAATGGCGAGTGGCTATTAATGTTGGAAAACTACTAGCCACACTGGCTGGTGATCAAAAAAGTTAATGTCAAGCCCTGTATATATATTTTAAGCTATTTGATTTGTAAAGCAGCGTGGATTTCGGCTTAGTTGTTATCTTCGATTTAGGGTAATTAATTTAGATGTGATTCAAATGGCACAGGACACAGAACATAGACTCAAGCAACTTTGCCATGCTTAAAGCTTAGGGGTAGAATATAATTAAAGTTAGTTTCCGTGTGCACAAACAGAGGAACCGCGAACCATAGCCTACTGGAGTCTGCTTGAAACAGCGGTTGGAACGCAAACTTCACAGTTCACTTAAGATGTGAGCTCATTCGCACCAAGTTACAGAAATTGCGGATGTATAAATTGGTCAAGCACTGTATTTATGCATTTAATCACTCGCTTTTCTGGCACACTACTGTGAATGACGAGCAGTAAGCAGATCTAATTTCTAATTTAAATATGTAATTACAAATCCTATTAAAATACAAGTTAATGTTTAGATTTCAAAGATATACAAATATCTCATTTGTACATGCAACATATATTTCAAAATGTATCAAAAATTGTATATGAATATGACATATAGCCAGTATTTATCAGGTCCAAGCAACAGTTCCAGGTTTTGAGGAGTAGGCTACTATACATTAATACTTTACAAGTACAGTAGTTTTCTTTTTAATTAACTTTTAAAAGCACATTTTAATTTAAACATTGAGTTTTTTTACCTGCAAGCACAGTTAATGTTAGTTAACTATTTATAATGTTTAAAGTGGCTGATAATAATACATATTTTTAATAATAGGAATTAATCTGCCTCGTTTTTGATGCAGTGCTGTAGCTGCTTATTTAGGCCTACTACGCTACTCATTATGGTGGTACTTGGAGAGACCATTTTTTTCTGAGGTGGCACTACTGCCCTAATTTAAATAAAGCCTAGGCCTGGCTTAAGTTAAGGCTTGTTTCTGAAACCAGCCCTTGATATCTGAATTTACGTCTAGTTGTACTATCTGCAAATACAACAGTGCTAAAATTCTTTTTCTCAAATCAATTAGATATTAGGATTTCCAGACTAGTCTTCATTAAGTGGAAAACATTTAAATTGTGCCATATGTTGGACAGCCTTAACTTGTGAAATGGACTTTCAGCCCAAAGTGCTCTACACTTTCAGCCTAAAGTGCTCTACATTATTCATTGACTTTCATCTAGCGGAGATTGATCAGCCAATGCCAGTTCAGCTCTAATATATATGGACTCTAGTGCTGGCCATGATTGGGATGAGCTTGTCATCTACCCTGCAGCACAAGGAATCCTGATGTTCGTGAGTGGCTCAGTGGGAGTAGCTCCTGGCATACATACAAATAGCATGGTTTGTCAGTGATAAGCATTAAAAATGTATGATTGAATAGCACTGCAGTGAAACCCAGGATTTTTTTTATGTGTATCTGTTGGCTGTAATTTCTGTAAAGCCCCAGTCAGATCACAGGATTTTTATTGTCGGTTAAGAAAGTCACTATGTCAGATTATGCAATTTTCAGTGTCACCCACGTGACGGAACTCGTCGTGAAGAACGAGAAAAAAGTTGAGATTGCTAGACTCTTTGCGATGGTGTCGTAAAGCATCGAAAGGCATGGTATCGGTTGTCGTGAACTATGCCACATTACATGAGAAGAAACGATTGAATCTTGTGTCACGACGCCATAGTGTACAAATCCTCACGACACCCTACATCAAGGAAATCGTGACAAATTTGTGTGATCTGACTGGGGCATAATATAAAGTCATGCTTTTTGTCATGAGAAACATAATATGGCAGCTTAAAGACGACTCTCATATGTAGAATAAAGTCGTGCATTGCTCAGGTGTGATTTATTCAGACTTTAACAAAGTGTGAAAATCTTGATGGTTTCGTGGGTTTTGTCTATCCCAACTAATCTTTGTTTTGTATTTTCTGTTGGATTCGAGTCAGGTGATTGCCTGGGCCATTCTACAGCTTGATTTTCTTTCTCTGAAAGCATTTGAGAGTTTCCTTGGCTGTGTTTTGGATCATTGTCTTGCTGAAATGTCCACTCTGGTTTAATCATCACCATCCTGGTAATGCTGAAGCAGCTAATATTAATTTACAATGACGAAGGCCAGAGGGTTGATGAAGAACTAATGAGAGACTAATTGGATTTGTTTTCGTTACATATACAGTTGAAGTCAGAATTATTAGCCCCCCTTTTGATTTTTTTCTTTTTTAAATATTTCCCAAATTATGTTTAACAGAGCAAGGAAATTTTCACAGTATGTCTGATAACATTTTTTCTTCAGGAGAAAGTCTTATTTGTTTTATTTCGGCTAGAATAAAGGCAGTTTTTAATTTATTTAAATCCATTTTAAGGACAAAATTATTAGCCCCTTTAAGCAAATTTTTTTTTCGATAGTCTACAGAACAAACCATCGTTATACAATAACTTGCCTAATTACCCTAACCTGCCTAGTTAACCTAATTAACCTAGTTAAGCCTTTAAATGTCACTTTAAGCTGTATAGAAGTGTCTTGAAAAATATCGAGTAAAATATTATTTACTGTCATCATGCCAAAAATAAAATAATTCAGTTATTAGAAATGAATTACTAAAACTATTATGTTTAGAAATGTGTTGAAAATTGTTTCTCTCCGTTAAACAGAAATTGGGGAAAAAAATAAACAGGGGTGCCAATAATTAAGGGGGGCTAATAATTCTGACTTCAACTGTATGTATTTATTTGGTTGTTATCAACATCTGTTGAAAATTTCAAGTAAACAGCACCTTTAGAAATATGTTTTCTGAGAAAAATGGTGACGTGTTGAATACTTTTGAATATATATAGGTGTAATACAGGCCTCTGACTTCTTTCATTTGTTTATTTGTTAGTTTTTTTTTTTTATTCTCAGGTTCTGCAGGTTGCAATGTCCCGAATTTCTATTGGCAATCTTAAGCCAATTGTAATGGTTTGTTTTTTGGTTCAATTTGGAATTTCCCCAACCAATGCAGAGCCCGGTGGATCAGAGTGAGTGCTCCTACTCACAACCCCTCCCCGGATCCGGTTTTAAGTCAGTTTATTTTTAACATTTAATATATATAATTTGTGCTTAAAATCCTCTACAAAGCATCATTTGAAATTTGTGGAATATGCCATAAAGTATATAGACCATTTCACTGCATTACTGCAGTTGACGTTGTCTGCTCAGTGCTCACATCAGCGACCACTGTAATTAGGCAGGTTTAAGTTGCTGTACTCTCACTGAATGTCTTTTGTTATAGCCTTGTAGTAAAATTAATGTCTGAGGTGAATCTCCTTAAATCTCAGGATCAAGAATGAGAATAAAAAAGACAAAGAATGAAAAAGACAAAGCATTAAAGCTTTCAGATTGTAATTTTATATTTGCTGATATTAATATATAAGCTTTTAAGAAACATCCAGCTGGATCAAAATGCAGAGCAAATCCATCAGACTGACTTGCTTGAAACTTGTCTTGCACTTAAGCTGCTTTTCACACATCTTATTACTTTCATGTTGTGTGTGCGTATGTGACTGTGTGTACACCCACAAGAGACAGCACTGTGTCAGAAAAGCTTGAGAGCATTTTTTTATTAGAGAAAGGCATCACTGCATGTCACATGTGATTACAGTTGGTACGCCCTCAGTAGGACTGCAAAGAGTTTGAGGCGGCATGTTCTCAATGCACAGCTGCGAACACACTTGGTGTAAAGGACACCCACTGCTCGAGTGTATATATTGTCACTAGATGTTTCTGATGATACCCAAGGGCCCATATCAGGCAGGGACATTTAACAGAGATGTATAATGGAAGAGAGGAAGTAATATTATTATTGTTGTTTGACTGTTCTTAGCTTTTAACGTAATCAATACATTCCTCACAAATATCTCAAGGAGTCCCACAAGACTCTGCTTTAGACCTCTTTCAGTTATGCACATGAACCCTCTTAGGCATTTCCTGTCTTATCTATTCATCTGTCTGTCTGTCTGTCTGTCTATTGTGCAGAAGTCATTAACTTTTTAACTTTTCTGTAAAAAGACCTACATTTCTAAATTGTTAAAATGTTTGATTAAAGGGCACCTATTTTACCCCTTTTTCAAGATTTAATATAAGTCTTTTCTGTCTCCAGAATGTGTCTGTAAAGTTTCAGCTCAAAAGACCCATCAGATTATTTATTATACCTTTGAGTATGTTGGAAATTTGAGCTGTTTTGACTTTGTAGCGGTTTTTGTTGCCTGTGCCTTTAATGCAAATGAGCTGGTTCTTCCCGCCCACCGCTCCCAGGTCTAAGCCAAAGAGATCGCTCATTATTGCTATGATGGGTGTAGCTTCTCCTGCTGCATCCCACAGATAAGCAGCACAGTGACAGACAAGAATGAAGCAGATATCCCTTACTACAGTAAGAACTTTCCCAACGGTTATTTGATGTATTTGTTGTGGAGTTAATTCAAGCCTTTCTGCAACAATGAGTCACACACAATGTCCTTATAAAGTTCGCTGTGGATTGTGGACACACTATACCTACACACAGTTCTGTCCAAACAGCTTACAAATGATAATTTTCATCATAGGTGCCCTTTAAAGACAGATATGTAGCCAAGGGGGGTTCAAGTGGCTCATTTGTCCTATTTTGACTGCTATACCATCATAAATTGTGAAAATAACCCATCCAAGGCTTTAACGCAGAATCTGATGTAAGTGAAGTCAACTTTCACTACTGACCTACTGTATTGTTGTTAAATTAAGAAAAATTTTTACATGTACTTTTTATTCTAAATTTTGCACCTTATTCTTGAAAGAAAAAATGAGCAATGAAAAGATGCGAAGCTCCAAAAACAGCCCATATTACAGTAAATTTTAATAATATTTAGGCTGTTGTTTTCTATGAGTTTTCCAATTTACTTTTTACAAGAGAGGCTAGAATAAATCATGAAGCTCTACATTATTATTATTATTATTATTATTATTATTATTATTATTATTATTATTATCATTCATTCATTTTCTTGTCGGCTTAGTCCCTTTATTAATCTGGGGTTGCCACAGCGGAATGAACCGCCAACTTATCCAGCACGATTTTACGCAGCGGATGCCCTACCAGCCGCAACCCATCTCTGGGAAACATCCACACACTCATACACTACGGACAATTTAGCTTACCCAATTCACCTGTACCGCATGTCTTTGGACTGTGGGGGAAACCGGAGCACCTGGAGGAAACCCACGCGAACGCAGGGAGAACATGCAAACTCCACACAGAAACGCCAACTGACCCAGCCCAGCCGAGGTTCGAACCTGCGACCCAGCGACGTTCTTGCTGTGAGGCGACAGCACTACCTACTGCGCCACTGCGTCACCCATTATTATTATTATTATTATTATTATTATTATTCATTCACTCATTTTCTTTTTGGCTTAGTCCCTTTGTTAATCTGAGGTCGCCACAGCGGAATGAACCGCTAACTTATCCAGTATATGTTTTTCATGCAGTGGATGCTCTTCCAGCCACAACCCAATGCTAGGAAACACCCATACACACTCATTCTCACATACAATTTAATTTATTCAATTCACGTATAGCGCATGTCTTATGCTGCGTTCACACCAGACGCGGAACGCGCGGCAAAATCGCGCTATTCGCGAGTAAATAGACGCGTGAACATTTGAGTTTACCCGCTTCATTCGCGCGTCAGACTCCGCTTCATTCGCGCGTCAAACTCCGCTTCATTCGCGCGTCAAATTCACTTCAGAACAGACACGGATTCGCGTCATGGGCAGGGCTTCTGTCTGCCCGGTGACTGTAGCTTCGTTGCTTAATGCTAACATGGATTTTATTGATAAAAAAAACTGTGTTTATGTGCTTTATGAAGGCTGTAAAACAGCGTCGATACGTTTGAAGCAGTGTCTGAGTCCACTAGATACTTTCAGAGGTGCACCCAGCGCTGTGGGCTCATAAACTCCTCCAGAAACTTAACCTGGATGACTGGGGCTTTCAGCGGTGCTTCTGACTGAGCCAAGCCCAGTTTGATGAACTGTTGTCGGTGTCGGCTGGAGGATTTCCCCCGGACACCAACAACAGGTGCTACGTCACAATCATGCCCCCACAAGAGCAAGCTCCTGATTGGTTAACGCGACGCGAATGTCCGCAGAAGTTCAGATTTTCCAACTCGAGCGATTCGCGCGTCAAACGCGGAAAACGCGCCATTCGCGCGTATCGCGCCGCGCCATTCGCGTCATTCGCGCCGCGCCATTCGCGCGTATCGTGCCGCAGGATGCCTATTCGCGCGTTTGCATTGACTTAACATGTAAATCACTCGCGCTTGACGCTTCTTCCGCGTCTGGTGTGAACGCAGCATTAGGACTGTGATGGAAATCGGAGCAACCGGAGGAAACCCACTCGAAAACGGGAAGAACATGCAAACTCCACACAGAAATGCCAACTGACCCAGTCGGGGCTCGAACCAGTGACCTTCTTGCAGTGAGGCGATCGTGCTACCCACTGCGCCACCGTGCCATTATTATTATTATTATTATTCATTCATTCATTTTCTTGTCGGCTTAGTCCCTTTATTAATCAGGGGTTGCCACAGCGGGATGAACCAACTTATGCATCACAAGTTTTATACAACAGATGCCCTTCTAGCCGCAGCCCAACACTGGGAAACACCCATACACTCCTGCACACACTCACATACACCACGGCCAATTCAGCTTACCCAATTCACCTATAGCGCATGTCTTTGGACTGTGGTAAAAATCGGAGCACCCGGAGGAAACCCACGCGAACACGGGGAGAACATGCAAACTCCACACAGAAATGCCAACTGACCCAGCCGGGGCTCGAACCAGCGACCTTCTTGCTGTGAGGCGATTGTGCTATACACTGCGCCATCGTGCTGCCCCATTATTATTATTTTTATTATTATTATTATTATTTATTTATTTATTTATTTTTATTATTATTATTTTTATTATTTTTATTATTATTGTGTTTTAATTGTTTATTATTCAAATGGCCAAATTCTGACTGAGGAAAGTTGAATGTGCTGGCCATGTTGTTATTTGCCTAATAAATGCCAATAGTCTACTTTTCTTTTTCTAGTGATATATGATATAATGAATTTGTATTTTAAATAATTATTATTTTTTTTTTCATATTTCTTTAGTCTAAATATTTAGGCAATATTGTTGGTACATCAAAAAGTGTGCTTATGATGAACATTCGACAAGCTAATCCAGCTAAAAACAGTGCTTAAAATGTCACTAATTGTATTTAAACCTAATAAATAAATAGAAAACGAGGCGAATAACTGCAAAAAAAGTCCACTTTTTGAGAAAAAGAGCCACCCCTTTCACAAGGCTGTCTACAAGCCTGGTAGGTAACCTAAAAGCACAAATTTGGAGTCTCATTGGCAGAAATGCTTTTTTAAATTTGTGTATATTATATGTCTATATCATTCATTCATTCATTCATTTTCTTTTCGGCTTAGTCCCTTTATTAATCTGGGATCGCCACAGTGGAATGAACCGCCAACTTATCCAGCACGTTTTACGCAGCGGATGCCCATCCAACTGCAACCCATCACTGGGAAACACCCATACACTCTCATTCACACACATACACTATGGACAATTTTAGCTTACCCTATTCACCAATAGCGCATGTCTTTGGACTTGTGGGGGAAAACGGAGCACCCGGAGAAAACCCACGCCAACACGGAGAGAACATGCAAACTCCAAACAGAAATGCCAACTGACCCGGCCGAGGCTCAAACCAGCGACCTTCTTGCTGTGAGGCGAAAACACCGCGCCACCGTGCTGCCCTATGTCCATATCATTGCACTACAATTCAAAAGACTGCAGTCAGTCAAAAATTTTGCTTCCTGTGCTCATGAAGGCATTTGTTTGTTCATTAAAATGGTAGTATTGTAAAATATTATATTAACTTTAATACATTTTTATTAAATATATTAAATATATTACTATTAATTAAGAAGGCAAAGCTAAAGTTGCCTAAACACATTAAATTATGCAGGCATTTTTGATATAAAAGAACAGAAAGCACTAAATAAATTGAGTTTTGCCTAATTTTTTTTTAAATAACACTTAGGCGCCTATGCTTAATGTTTGCTATACAGAAAACAAAGATGTCTAACAAAGTTGGCCTTATCCTTTACAGTCAAAATCCATAAATATAGTTGTTAAAAGCCTCGAACAAGCCGCACCACTTTAATCATAGTCAAATACCCATCTGAGCCTGAGAATTAGCCCCTGTCTCGAAATCAAAGAAACTCCCTCATCAAGCAATAAATGATGAATATTTAGGGTTAACATGCATGTTAACACGATAGCCACTGGATGCCATCTGCTTCGGAGCATTCCCAGCCTAATTCTCTGCAGGTGGGGGTGGGGATGCTGGGGTGTGGACGTCCCGCTGAGCCTCCATCCAGCTCGGCTGTAATTGAACCTAACGGCTGGGGGATTTAAAGTGCAGCTGGCAGGTGCGGGCCACGTTTAGGGGGGCTAGCGGATCTCTTCTAGCCAACACAAGACTCTCTCAGTCAGATACGCTTCTTAACGTCTAACTCCATGAATGCCAATCGCCTACTTCCCTTTAGTTTTCATTCCCCTCTAAAGAGCTTTGCTTGCTTTAACATCACAGAAGCAGATGGAGAGAAAGAAGCTGCGCTTTCTTTGGCAGGAGTTTACTGTTGTGTTGCCAGATTGGTAATAAGTAAATAAAGCTGAACAGGTTTGATGTATTAGCCTAGATGTAGGTGGGGTTACGTCTTCTCCCAGCTGCGTGCTTTATGATTAGCCGATAATGGCAGGCAATGACATGGTAATAGACAATCCATAATGCTTTTTTAAATCTGCACAAGGACAAGTCGGTCTCTGGGGAAATGGGAGAGGGGAGGAACCATGTGAGCAGTCAAGAGGGCTGGGAAGAGGGGCGAACACTGTCCCTTTGAAGGAGTAGTTAACCAAAGAATGGAAATTCTGTCATCATTTACTCGCCCTCAAGTTGTTCTGAGCATGGATGAATTCCTCTTTTCTGATGAACAAAAAAGAAAGATGTTTAAAAGAACATGGGTAACCAAAACATTATTGGTCTCCATTAGCTATCTTTCCATCCAAAGATGCGAATTAGACTTATGCACAAAATTGGAATATCGAATAAACACTGTTTCCAACCAAAGAGTCAAAGAAAATAGTCACTTCTTCATAAACTGGGCTGGTATAAGAGTCTGTCGATATGATAACCGTTGATAAAAATATCACGGTTTCACTGTATTTTAATTTAAACTGTAACTCTAAAATAAGTTATTTTTAAATGTCTGGGTAAAAAAGCATGAATTATTATAAAATAAACCACTCCTCTGTTCACGTCCATAGCATGCTTGGATGTAGGTGCATAAGCAATTTGTTTATTCAAATGTTTGCTGAATTGTGGACTGACCAGCAGCTTTTGATGTGGATGTTCTTTGCTGCTGTAGATTCTGTTGTCCTAAATAAATAAATAATACATAAAATAGTCTTTGACAACACCTTAAAAAATAACTTAAATAAAGTATACCGCAGCCACTGTATAACAGAAAATTTTAGCGGTTTTAAAACCTTGACTATTGCAAACTGCTGTACGGCTGAAACTGGTTGTTGTCCTATGCTAAATGGGTGCCAAAAATCAAAAGGAAAATCTAAATTTACTGTAGGCATTTTTCTCATATTATAAAGTCCTCAAAAAATGAAGCCACTCAAGACAGTTTAGAGTAGAGGTCTGCATACCCGACCAGGGGTGCGTTTCCCAAAACCATCGTTAGCCAACTAAGGTCGCAAGTTCCGTCGTTATAAACATAGTTCTTTGATTTGCTGTTTCCCAAATCCATCGCTCCAACGAACATTCGCAAACTGCGTCGCAAACTTGAGCACTTGAAACGACACCTCTGGAGCTGTAGTTAAAAGCATAGTTCCTGGCTGTGTTCTGTTCCCACTTTTCCCCCTATGCCCTATTCATTTAGAACATTCTAACATTCAAAGCTGGAATTATTAAAAATAAAAAAGCATTAAGTTAATCTCTCTTAGGTGTAATTTGCTTTCAAAGTATTTTTACAGTTTAGTTTTAGCGAGCTTCATGTTTACAATTGTGCTCCCTTCGCAGTGCACTTTGAAAACATTGATATCATTTTGAACACAGCCTCATGGTGAAAGCTATAGGTATATTTAAAAGCGGAAATTATGTTACAGTACGTCTCCAAAGCTTGTGAAAATAAAAAACATAGCATACGTTAATTCTTTTATTTTATAGTGGGTTATTTATTAAGTTTCTCTGCTGTGTATTACATGGGTCTGTTGGTTAGAACTTTCTGCTGTGGTTTGCATGTAAAATTGTATTTTATTTTTTAATAACTAAACAATATCCTAAATAATAAAAATAATAATCATCATCATTAATATTATTAATATTATTATTAAAGTAAATATATTTATAATAAATCGCCTCATTATTTATTTATTTATATAATTTATATATGATATTAGAATAGTGTTAGCTTTTGTAAGTGATTTTATGTTTTAGAATAGAATATGTAATGTTCAACTTCTCAATAATATTAGTAAAGCAAACATTGGCCCTATATGTGAAAACGAGTGCATGTTTTTACCAAAACTAATATTGGATTTTATTTTAAATGCGTGTTTGTGTAAAACAATATAATTTGCACAAAGATTGTTCTCTAAAAAAGTTGCTCCACCCCGTTTAGAGCATCATTATAGGATTTTTACGTTATAACTAACGTGGTTCAAGCGATGGATCTGCGACAGAGAAACTAAGGGTTTTGGGAAACACTCGGCACTACATCGTTTTTTTTTCAAACGATGCATCGCACTATGATAGTTCAGCCGCGAGTTACGTCGTTGTTTGGGAAACGCACCCCAGATTTCTAGTGGCGCGGGAATACATTTTGAATAAAATGGGTAGTGGTCAATAACTCTGGTGTAATTTGAACAAGAGGGGGCAGTCTAACAATATAGTGTTCCCGAGTCCCGACGTTATTTCAGAACAGCAGATCTGTGATTTCCTCATTCTTATTGAGCACCGGTACGGCCTGTGCTCACAACTTTTACACATGCTGAACGCATGACCAGTGCTTACTGCACATGTTTTTTTTTTCGCACAGTCTGTGCGTGCATCATCTGCATAACGGTCCTAAGACCGAGCTTTTCCAACATGGCAGAGCCAAGTAAAGATGTGGTGTCCTTCAACTTGCATTAGAAAACGGTCAGTTTACTGTTAAGAAACCCACATCAGGCAAGTCTGATGTATGTAAGTGATATGAAATGGAAAAAAATACCCTTTGTGCGATGTGATAACACCTCAAAGTTTTAGCCTTTAGCAGTCACAAGACTGGAACTTTTAAGGCGGCACTCCTGTCTCATCACAAAGGGGCAAACAAAACTGACATTTAGTCTACAATCCTTGCACAACCGAAAGTTTTATCTGTTATCTCTCTCTTTTGGTAGTACCCAATTTAATCGTAAGATTTTGGAAACCAGATTTAAATTTAGCGGGAACGGTCGGGTCGGGCAGCGGGTAAACAAAGGCTGAATATACGGCAAGAGCGGTCGGGTGCCGAATAAAACCTTGTGGGAGCGAAACTAAAAAGTTTGTCCCGCGCAGATCTCTAGTTTAGAGAGATATTAATACCAAACCACTTTGATGACGGACTTTGGCTGATGACCAAAACAACTTTTCAGTTATTTTACAACATGCTCGGTCCACAGGTTTGTTTTGGTTATTAGTGCCATCCCATCATGCCCATTTCTGTTATCATAAGATTATTTTAAACAAAATCACATGACTTTTTGAAGAACATACAGGAATTCATTCATTAAATGTGTTTCTGTAGTGCACATTTTTTTCTTATCGGATAAACAATTTATCATATTCAGTTGTGTGCAACATTTTCAATGGGACACCATTAAGCATGGGCCGGTATATGATTCTGACAGTATGATAACCTTCAATATGTCTTCTTAAATGTCTGGGTAAAAAACAAAACTTTTTTCCCCTTTGAACACAATATTTTCACAATATTTATTTTATTTTGAGAGACATTTTAAATATTTTGGAGCAGTAAACATGCCAGGCTAAATAATTCAACTGAATCATTGACTTCTGCGGTCTTCATTAGTTTCAAAAACACAGATTTCTTTACAACTTAACACGGAATCTTTGGATATCTTTTCTGTTGGAGCTACTGTTGTCCTAAAAAAGAAAAAAAAAATGTAAAAAAAAAAATCTTACATATACCGTAGGAACAGTATAACAGAATATTGTGGCGGTTTATAAACCTTGACTTTTCCAAACTGCGGTATACCTTGAAAACGGTTTTCATTCCATGGCTAGATACCATCAATGTTTTGATTTCCAAAATATCTAGTTATGTTTACAGCAGAAAAAAGAAACTCACGCGGATGAGTAATTTTTCATTTTTTGGGGAACTATCCCTTAAGTAATTATTATTCTCACACAGGACTTCAAAAACTGATTAGAGTTGTGCTGGTTTTTAAAGTTATTTGTACAAACCCTCTACATAGATCTTAAGCTTTTCGAAATCTGCTTAGGAATGAGAAATATGTATGTTATGTTAGAGTATGCTCTAAATACATGTTTTGTACTCAAGTCATTAATCTCAGCGTATACTTGGAAAGAAATCTGATTTGTCGAGCTTGCAGACATGAAGGGAAGATGAAAAATAAGTGGTCCTTAGCTATAACTAAGGATGAATACATAACCCAGGAGTAAGCCTTTAATATGAGGTCTTACAGTGAGTGCAAGTGACCTAGAATGAAACAAAATAGGACAAATACAATTATGTCAAGTAATTATGTCAAGAAACAGTAAAACATGAACTTCTAATGTAGACAGACTTTTGATTATAATTTGGGTTAACGGAAAATATCTACATATAAATCTAGTTTGAAGTTGTGCCATGTTGTATGTTCATGTTAGTTCCACATTGTTCTAAATCCTTTTAATTTTGAAATACGTTAAAAATTGATTCATTTTAACGTAAGACGAAATTAATTTAAATGTAAAAAATAAATAATTTAATGATTTAAAATAAATAAGGTCATTGAGGGTAATCATTCTATTTACGTATATATTTTTTCTTGTAATTGCATACTGTATTGCTATAATAGATCCAGGAAATATTAAACACCCATTAATAATCAATAAAATAAAATGTTATAGCTCAGCAGGCACCAGACGTCTCACAGACGTAAAATTGACTCTATTTTAATGTACTCTAACATCAGACTAACGTTCAATTTTTGTTGTATATGAAAATTGGGTTGACGTCAAGATAAATTTTAAATAGTTCACAATACAACATAAAATCAACCAAAGATCAACGGCTAGTGATGTTAGCATTTGAAATTGTATAGACGTCACATTTTTACAATAAATTGACGTTGAACTTTTGTTAGGTTATTGTACAACATAAATCCAACCAAAGATAAACGTCTACTGATGTTAGACTTTGACGTTGTATGGATGTCATATCATGATCTTGGATATTAGTTAGTTAATGACGCAGCCTAAAACCAACCAAATATTAATGCCAGATGATGTCAATATTAGATGTCAGTTAACGTCGGTATTAGACAGCAAATTGGCGTGAAATTTTGGTCACGTAAAATTTTGGACGTCACAACCAAAATAGCACTAAAAATTAATGTCATATGACATTGTGTGCCTGCTTGGAGGTCACATTGTGATTTAGCTGCATAATTATTTTATGTGCGTATACATGCGTCATTTATTCATTCATTCGTTCGTTGGTTCGTTCGTTGATTTGTTTGTTGGTTGATTGGTTGGTTGGTTTGTTTGTTGGTTCATTCGTTAGTTGGTTGGTTGGTTCGTTTGTTCGTTCGTTCGTTTTTTTGTTAGTTTGTTTGTTGGTTGGTTGGTTCGTTCATTTGTTCGTTCGTTCATTCGTCCATCCGTCCGTCCGTCCATCTGTCTTACATGTCTTTCATTACATGTAAGCATCATATTATGTTCAGCACTAACAAAGAAACACTTCCATTTAGGAAGAGTGCAAATAAGAGTGTTTTGTGTCTGCAATAGGTGCTGTTGTATGCATAAATCTGGCGTGATGGACAGTGGGGGTTGGTTGACTGACATGTACCCATGGAGAACATTAGCATGCTAAAAGCCTTACAGCGCTCTGTGTTTGTATGACAAAATAATGTGAACAAGCTACTGATCCCTGATACAGTCTGATAGCAGAGACAACAGACTTCAGGTCTCGTAAATCGCATCTCATAAATCAGCTCACAGCAATAAATCGGACACTTTGTCTTCGATACTTTTCAATCTGTCAGCTAGCGTTTATTTAGATGTCTAACCTAATCTTTCTCAGTCACACATATTAACTTTACCTCAGGGAGAATGATGCATCAGATGTGAATGTATCTTCCTGAAATGCTTATAGTTGGAATTAAATGAACTGTTTGACAAAAAAAGGTGTAGATTAGTTGCTTCCTTGCACACACACACACAAAAATATAAGTGACTCCCTCTCCCATTAGAAGTGCATGTGGACCTACGAATCATTTGCTTCACTTGTTTTAAGGGCAGATCAGGATTAAAAGACTAATTTAGGTCAAACATGAAGTGTCATGATCTGAATAATAATCATTGTTTGCCTTCTTATTAATATTAAGCACCATCTGCATATGCAATATTTGTATAACTAACAGTCTGTGTGATTACTTTGTGTGAAGTAGCAGACCAAATAGAAAGTGTCTGGGGTTTATGGCTTGTCTGACAGGCCTGTCAACTCCAGTAAGCATAGCTTGGAGACAGAGCTGGCACATGACCAGAAACGTGTCAGCAGAGCCAGCCGGGGTCACCCTGTGATCTCAATGCCCTCTTTTGTTTTTGTCTGCCCAGCCTGGAGTCTTTATCAAGTGAGTCCGACGGGTGTAGAAAAGGATTTCCACGTGTCCCATTGTTCATTGGTATCAGTTCCGTTTTGTTTTTTTTTGTTTTTTTTCTGACACATTCCTACATTTTCAATAGCATCTGTCACTCAAAAGTTTTGGGGAAAAAAATTATGCAAGCATTAATTATAATGCTGTTTTGAAGCTGAATTGCAGAAAGATGATGTTGTGAAATATACAGTCTGAAATGTATTGAAGGGTTAGTGTGTCTGAAATGGGATGAAAAGTGAAAGTTGCATCATCATTTACTGAGTGTATGAGTGTGAATGAGTGTGTGTGTGTGGATGTTTCCCAGAGATGGGTTGCGGCTGGAAGGGCATCCGCTGCTTAAAAACGTGCTGGATAAGTTGGTGGTTCATTCCGCTGTGGCGACCCCCGATTAATAAAGGGACTAAGCCGAAAAGAAATTGAATGAATGAATGATGTTCTTTACTCATCGTCCACTTGACACAAAAAAAAAATAAATAAAAAAAATTATTCCGTTAAACATAATAGAATATGTTGGAAAAACAACCACTGACTCTTATAGTATTTTTTGTTCCTAGTATAGTAGCTTTTTCCCAACATTATTCAGAATAATACCTGTCAACATTGCAATGTAAAAATATGGGATACGCTTTGATTGGAAATAAAATAAAAGGTAAAATAAAACCTATTCAAATCAATGGCCTATTCAGAAATTAATTAATTATGCGAGAAATTATAAACTCCTAAATTTTTATTCAACTGTATTTAAATATTGGTTAAAGTTAAGGCTGATTTATACTTCTGCTTCAATGATTGCCGTGACCCACAGCGGATGCCTTGCACCTAGCTGTGCGTTTATACTTCTGCATGTGGTTTGTGTTGCACAGCAATAACACTTCTGAAATGCTAGCTGGCAGTAGGTTGATATGTTCCTAGTGTGTTGCATTTCCTCACGGGTATTTAGCTTTTTCTGAAGGCTACCTTAATGTACAAGTAGCTAAAACTTGCTCATTCAGAGGCAGGAGCTGGCAGACGTGCAACAACTTTAATCATAAGGTAAATACAAAACAATAGTTTCCTTCTGGAACTTCTTCATGGGACTCGACACTTGTAAACACTCGCTCCACCGGGCTTGTGGGGCTCTCGGTCCCACCCACATTGGTCACAGCTACCAAGCTCACCAATCACAGAGCTTGTGCTATGCGTCGTTACGACGTGTAGTTACATGGACAGGTGCGCATCAACGTTGGCGTCAGCCATGACGAGGGCTATGTTTTTTTTTTTTGTTTTTTTTTTCCTTTTTTTTTTTATTAACAATGCTTGAACAGTAACAGAAAGGCATTAATACTTTTTAAATTACACAAAAGGCTGAGATAACAATCAATTTGCATACATTCACAATCTTTCCATCTTCATTAATAATACAACATATATAAATAAATAAAATAACAAAACTTAACAAAAAAATAAATGCTAAAGAAAATTAAGTGGCAGGGGAGTTAAAGTTCTCAAAATATAAAACCAAAATCCTCTAATGATGAATATAAATATCTTGCTTTTTGGCTTTTCATCTCTCTTAATGTCTTCGAATATATCACAAATTCTTCTTTAAACACCACTAGTCTTGGGGGTGGCGAGGGCTATGTGACTGCACAAAGGCTGCGCCGGAGCATATGTGTGCGATTGACACAGAAGTATAAATCAGCCTTTACTATAGTTATTTATTGAAGAGCAGCGAATCTCTCATTGTGATACACTATTTTGTTTGATAACAGAGGTCTAATCCACAGATTTATGATGAACGCATTTGGTTACTTTCGTAACTGTTTATGCTTATTTAAAACAAAATAATTTGGGTTTAAAATAAGAGACACCAGGACAGACATCTTTACATAGCCTATTATTAAGTGTATTTGTCTGTTTAAAAAACACCCAAATCCCACTTTCACTCCTCTTTAAATGGCGTGTATAGAAGCTGATCTAGAAACATTGTCTTTATCAATATGGAGCGCAATCGTCAGTCAGCACTGATACATAAATTGGCTGATTTAGAGATTGCATAGGAAGGGCGATGGTCGATGCACAGCTTTAATAGACTCTTTTCACAAGCCTGTTATGGCGCATTTCTTGGTGATCAGCATCGTAAATCCTTAAAGGATTCCCCTAAAGCATTTTAAATCATAAAGTTTTTAATATTCAGATTTTTTTTAAACGTATGCACATTTATATGTATTTATGAATGTATTATATCATCTTTGCTTCAAATTACAAAAAAACTAATTACCACTTGTGTGAGGCATTTCTAATGCAGTGTCTACGGCACAGGACAGTAAATTTGATGTTACTCTCTCCTCTGGCTGCCGTTATCAGTCTCACACAATTTTTTTCCTTTTTCTGAACATCTTTATAACATTATCGTGGAGTTTTTCTTTTATTATTTGAGCAAATAAGATTGTAAATAAATTATTTGTTGTACTCTCCCGTTCACTGCGCTCTAATTTTTCCCAACTATGACGACTTCCGCTACTGAGAAACCCGGAAATGTGAAAAGGATCTATGGAAATTAAGTAAATGCGGCCATTTTAACATTAATTTCAACATGGTTTCAAGCCAAAGCAAAGCGAAATCATTATTCTCTTTAACAGCATATTTCACATTTGAGATCAGTTCTTTGATGCTACTTTCCCTTTTCATAGAAAGATTAAAAATATGGGAAAAATACTTAAATGGGATTATAGCAGTATAGAATGGTAAGACAGGAGAATCCCGACAAAAACGGGAGGGTTGACAGGCATGTTCAGAATGTCTTTTTTTGTGTTCAACAGAAGAAAGAAAATCAGCCAGGAACCACTTGAGTGTGGCTGGTGAGGAAGGACAGTACAGTACAATTACAGTTCTGTTTATTTTGTAATTAAATTATGTAAGACCATTACTGTACATGGAACTAGTTTTTCCCCAACACAGTCCTTGGCACGTTTGAGCTTCTGACTAATGGAGGAAAATTCATTCATATTACATCAAATTCAAGATATTCATTTGTGTTCTGAAGTCTTATGAATTTGGAGTAATGTTTGTAATGGAGTAATATATATACAGTATATATGTATATTTAGAATAAACTGGAATTGTTTGACCCTACTCAAGGATGAATTTGGTATTGTTATTTCTGCTGATTACTTACACAGAATCTAAATAGTAATAGTCGTATTAAATTATATTCCAGACACTTTCCTTCGGCTTTGTCCCTGATTTATCAGAAGAATGAACCACCAGTTATCTGGCACATGTTTTTTTTATGTGGCGGATGCCCTTCCAGCCATAATGCAGACAGTACAATTAAAATTCAGATGTTAAATATTGCAGTGGTAGACGAGTCTTTTGATTGACCCACGCAGCTGATTTAGCGTGGGGGTTTGTAGTGCTGATGTTACTGTGGTTTGACAGCTTATCTCATTGAAGTAATAAATGAAAGCTGATGTCCCGTTCCCCACCTCATCCTCATCAGACTTTTGATGACTGATGTTAGAAACTGCTTAAGATGTGTTTTGTGAGTAGCTGGAGCTGTGGAAGCTCCCTGAGTTCCTGATTTTTAATATTTATTATAAATTTTTAATAAAATAAAACCATTAAAGTTCATTCATTCATTCATTTTCTTGTCGGCTTAGTCCCTTTATTAATCCGGGGTTGCCACAGCGGAATGAACCGCCAACTTATCCAGCACGATTTTACGCAGCGGATGCCCTTCCAGCCGCAACCCATCTCTGGGAACACCATTAAAGTTATAATAAGTACAATAGAATAAATGCTTTCCTTAAAAATGTAAATGAAGTATAGCAATTGCTCAGTATACTGTATGAAAACAAACAATAAGGTCTTGTACAACATTGAGCACAACTCAAAGATGTCTATTGATTTAGTCTTGAGTCATTGCCTCTTCGATTATATTTTTGCACTTATTACAATATTCTTGATCCATTTTGACCCCACTGAACTCTCAGGCAGCGGAAGTGTCCCATTAAACATGACTTCAAACATATCAGTTGCTGAACACACAATCGTAACTTAATTTTCACAGTGAAAGACTCATTTATCAACACTGCCTTTCCTGGCATCCGTTATTAATGGCTGACGCGAGGAAAACCTTTTTCTTCACTGCGCCTCCTGTGCTCCAGTAGCTAATGGTTGACAAACTCCTCCAAGCCTCAAAGGTTCCAGCTCATTCAAAGCCTCTGAGTAATCAATTTTGCTTGAAAGGAACAGCAAAGCTAACAGTACATTAGCAGGAGCCGTAAAGTTTCTTCCCCCATGAAGTCTGTTTGGCAAATATTCTGGTCTTGCTTTGTTTTATCCTCTTTGCTAACACTCATGCTTTGAATTTATTGTCTAAAAGATCTCACACCATGCTATAGTGTATTGTAGGGATTGTTGATATTCTATCATTTGCGATATACTGGTAAATCTTCTTCCCATGTTAGTTTCCTTGTGATAAAAACAATAAAACCTCAAATATGCCTAAAATGATGCTGTGCCATGAATGAAGAGTTCAGATGCAAAAAAACTCTTAAGTGCCATTTGAAATGGTCTTCCAAAATGTTTTTTTTTTCCTCAGCCTCCTATGTTTATATTCAGCTATTTAACTTTAAAGGCAACAGAAAGAACCTATTATTTGCCATGATACTGAAATTACTGAACCTACACACAGTAGCCTGAGAAAAGCACTCATTTTAGATGAAACTTTCAGACAGCTCTTAGAGGTTTTTGCATCTTGTACTTTTCAAATGTACTTCAGTAGCATGTGTGCAATACAGATTTGCATGTGTGTGAGCATGTTTACAAACAAAGAGATTTACTGACATATACTTCAAATTTACCACATAACATCAGTCAAGTGTTTAAAACAGCTAATTTCCATGACCTGGGCCTGTACAGTGAAGCCACATAAGCTGGTTAGACAGTTCAATTTCTGTTTATTTCATACCAATTCTGGGGTTTTACAGTACCATGATGATAGCTTGGCTTTAATCACTCTTAAAAAATGAAGTAATACTATTTGAGTTACTTAATTTAAAATGTAATGCAAGTTTAAAATGCACTGCAATGTTTTTATTTTAATGAATTAACTTTAAAAAAGAAAATTGTTGAATTTAAATTAGAATAGTCACATTGAATCCTGCACTCAGTGAGAGAATACCTATGTTCTTTTGAAGGCAGTGAAGAAAAGGAAAAGGGGATTGTCTCAATGGACAGTGATTTAACTTAGCTAAAAATTAACAAAAAGTACAAAAGTAACAAACACGTTGCTTTAAACTGTAGGTGAAGGTGTAGGTTAGGCATTGTGTTGTTAAATACAGAGCTCATTCATTCATTCATTTTCTTGTCGGCTTTGTCCCTTGCGGGGTCGCCACAGCGGAATGAACCGCCAACTTATCCAGCACGATTTTACGCAGCGGATGCCCTTCCAGCCGCAACCCATCTCTGGGAACTTCCACACACACATTCACACTCATACACTATGGACAATTTAGCTTACCCAATTCACCTATACTGCATGTCTTTGGACTGTGGGGGAAACCGGAGCACCCGGAGGAAACCCACGCGAACGCAGGGAGAACATGCAAACTCCACACAGAAACGCCAACTGACCCAGCCCAGCCGAGGTTCGAACCTGCGACCCAGCGACGTTCTTGCTGTGAGGCAACAGCACTACCTACTGCGCCACTGCGTTGCCTCAATACAGAGCTCTTCTATTATAAAAAGTAAAATAAGACCATAACCATACCACTTACCACAATAAGAAATAACTAAGTAATGCCACTAGTTACTTTTTTGGGGGTAACTCAATATTGTAATGCCATACTTTGATAATTAACTTTCCCCAACATAGGCCGTAAAAGCAATTTCAGTTTAATAACCCTTTTTTGTGGTTATTTATAAATAAATGTAATGTTATACAGCTGTAATATCTGACTTTATTCATTAATAAGTGGATTAAGCTTTAAAAATACACATGAGCTTAGACATATTGTCTACTTCGCTGCACTAATAAAGTAAGCTGTTTTTAAGCTGTCCTCTTTCATAGACAGCTTTTATCAACTTGCTGTATTCATGTGTTTAAATTCTTTAGATCTTTTATTCTTTGCCTGTATATCGCACTAAGTCTCCTGTGAGAAGTTAATCATAGTATTTTTCTGTTTCAAGGTATGTGATTTGTTATTTGCTGCTGATGTCTTGCCTTCATGTGCACACAATTCATGAATTCAGGATCAAAACCTGAGTTGACAAATAACATTGATAATCAGTATTATGAGTGTAATAGTTTGGTATTGTGAATTCAAAACTAATCCTCCAATCCTGAGTTTGTCCAGCCACCATTATGGTACAGGCCCAAGGTGTGGTTCTATATCGCAAAATGGTGAAGAAATCACACTATGGTTATAGCTATGCTAATTAGCATTAGCATTATACTTATTATAAAAATACCCAGAAATGACTGAATTAGACAGGTCAATCATACTTTCTTACAGTTGTGTTTATTGTCTTCATGTTTGTTCTGTGTTTTTATCACCTTTTAGCTCCAACACAGTACTGACATGATTTATTTACTTCTGTGGTGCATATGTGGAGTTTATGCACAATTTCGCCCTCTAGCTTCCAGTATGAATGAAATGAATATTACAATATGTATGCGCTAACAACAGCCTATATTTGGATTAAAAACTAAATAAATAGCAAAGATAATACTTCTCTTTTTTGTCTCTCAGTGTATGCATATAAATTACTGTCATTTGTATTATCACAATAAATAATATTGTAAGTTAATATAGTTTTAAGCCAATATGACCTGTCCATATAGTGTGTAGTGTGTTGAGCATAAAACGTATCCCATTTGCATGCTTTCTCTTTCTTAACACCATCCCCCCTTCCTTTTTTTTTGTTTGTCTTGACAGTGTAAAGAAGTGCTGCTCTTACACCCTTCATTATTGTCAGCCATATAAAAGAAGGGCTGTTATTAGTTTCACCACCCTGTCGAGTCTCTCTGAGCGCAGGCCTGTACTTTACTGGATTTTGGAGGCCAGACAAGACTTTGAGGAGCTTAATAATACAAGTCTTAATGAATACCTTGCAAGGAACTTAAAATAAAGTCATCAGTAAAAGACTTGTTTAGTAATTTGTAATGTTGATTGTAATAAGTCGCAAAGTCTAGAGAGTTAGGAAGTCCACAAACAACCTAGCAAACAAATAGCATTGACATATATGCTCAGAATTTCTCAATTCTTGTGAAAGATTGGGGTTGCAGTTTTTACACGGTTTGTTACTGTGGAATTCACTTACAGGCTGCTGCTTTTATAACTGGTTTAGTAAAGCAGTGTTGCCCTGTTATTGGAATTAACTAACTATTGCATGTAGACCACCTTGACAAAAAAAATCAGCTTAAATATGACAATAAATATTGTGATTGGTATAAGCTGTTTCTGTTGATTCAGAATATTCCAACAAGATTTTTTTTTTTCTCGAAAAAAAAAGTACAAATGTCAATGCTGACTCATGTTATAGGACATTTTTAGGGTATTTTCACAATGCTGATTTCAAAATAGAAAAAAAAAACACGGAAACATTTCATGGTGTTTTATCATTTTTGGTATTTTGAATATGGAAATTTGTAAAACCTTTTCTAAAAGTCAATTTCTACATTCAATTTAACATTTGAACTGTTGAAGCTCTTAAACACTGCGGATTGTCCATTGTGTCCGCATGCTCATCTTCATCGCTGTTCACCATGCGCTAACAGAGATACATGGACACTACAGAAATCTGGATTTTACTAGAACTTTTATGTTAAGCGGCTTTGACACAATCTACATTGTAAAAGCTCTATACTGTATAAATAAACTTATATTGAACTGAATTGAAGAACTGCGTCTATCAGCTGATTTGTATGTGAGCAGATATAAGAGAGATCCGCTGATGGATAAACATGGCTTTCTAATGCTCCAGTGTCTGCGTATCTGTGTAAGCACTCTGTGAACAGAAGGGAAGAGTGGTGAATCGATGACCTCCAGAGCCAGTCATATATGTTGAGACAGCCTGATCTCACGAGGAAACGTAAGTATTTTATGTCTGGTCAGTTTAGTGGCTAATTCAACCAAATTCTTTTGAGTTCAGTTGTATGAAAATGTACGATTTTAAAAAAAGAGTCGTGGCACCCAACCCCATCCCTAAACCCAACTGTCATTAGGTGATGAGCAAATCGCACTAAATTGTACGAATTAGATCTCACGAGTTGGTTAGAACATGAACACAAAATGGCTAATCGCTGTTTACTGGGAAATTTCTGTTTTTAAAATTTCGGTATCTGGCATTAAAGTAAATACTTTTGACAACTCTAACTTTTTAAGTTTGGTCCCTTGTTCAGAACCAGTGCTTTAATGGCAATCTGTAGGGCTGCACAATATATCACTTCGGCATCGATATTGCGATGTGTGAATTTGCAATAGTCACATTGCAGAACTGCAGTGTTGAGTTATGATTATAGGTGACTATACGCTACAGTTTATAATATTGTGGAGTTTACATTCCATTATTACATTTCTGTCTGAATCCTAATCAACTCCCCAAAAACAGAAGAACGTTTTATTTTTTTGGCTCTATTGTAATTGTAGACAACCCTTTACAATATGGGATAGATAGTTAATGTTAGTTGATGTATGTTCACTAATATGAACAGACAATGAACAAGGTTTGTACCACATTATAAATATTAATTGTAGTTCAACATTTACTAATGCATTAGTTCATGTACTCTGAGTTAAAAAGACTTAACATGAACCACTGTATTTTCATTAACAAAAGCTGACGACAATGAATATATGATGTAAAAGATGTATTGTTCATTAATTGTTCATGTTAGTAAATACATTAAAAATGTGTCCCATATTGCAAAGTGTTACCTATTTATCTATGCTTGTATTATGTTTATTAAATTTTATGCAGATATATTTCCCTACCAACCAAATATCCAACCAAAACCAAATATCAGTCTTATGTTATACGCTTAAAAGTCCTTGCTGAAAACAACAGCTTAAACCAGCCTGAGCTGATTGGCTGGTTTTAGCTGGTCGCCCAGCCTGGTTTTATAGGGTTTTAGCCATTTCCAGGCTGGTTTCCAGCCGTTTCTAGCCTGGTCTTAGCTGGTCAGGCTGGAAAATAACCAGCTTGACCACCCTGCTTTAAGGTGGACATAGCTGGTTTTGGCTGGTCAAGCTGGTTTTAGCTGATAATCACCCTTCCTGACCAGGCTGGAAATGGCTGAAAACCAGCCTGGAAATGGCCAAAACCCCTCTAAAACTATCCAACCAGCCTAGGCTCCCCCTCCTTTCTGACAGCATATGTTTTCTTGAATCTAGGTTGACAAAATATTTAAATCTTCTTCCAGCAGTCGGTTTACAAAAATACTTTTGACTTTATTCCAGACTGTGTTTTATAGATCCAATATCATAGCTAAAACATTTCAGGCATGTCTAGTAGTCTCCGAGTGTGGCTTTATTCTGTCACAGCACATGGGCCATAGAGCAACTGGGCCCATATGCTCCTCTGATCTGCTGATAGATGGAAATACTGCTTAAGAGTCATCCCACACACCAGCCATGTGGATTCCTTACACTTCAGCACTGTATACAATTCAGAGAGAACTATTATGCATGCAGTATAGGATTTTAGCATTTTTAGAAAGAATATTACTGCTACATTTACTGCTATTTTTTTTTTTTTTGTTTGTTTTACGAGCCGTGTTTTATTAGCTAATTTCTCAATGAAACTCCAGTTATGAATTTAGTTAATTCAATAATGTGACTGCATCTTTTTATTATTTATAATCAGATTATAATACAAAAAAACCTGTATTTTGAAAATAATAATCCTACATTTTTGTGTGTCTATGTGTGTGAGGATATTTAAAGATTAAACACCTCTGCTGACGTTAAAGTTGTTGAATAGGTGATTTTCCATTAGCATCACGTTAATAAAATACAAGAGCAATCCTCTCTTGGCCTTTTTTCTGTACAGTGCCAGCCTTGTGAAGTGGAAGGGGGCTCGCTTCTCTCCATCTGTCTGTAATCTTTCACTCAATTCCATGTGGATGTGAGTGTGTTTGATGGCGCTCCACATTGGGACCATCTGTTTCTTTCTGCCCACCTCTGTGAGTGGAGGAGTGGGCTGAAATCCGGACATCATTCATTGCCCACTACCAATGCGGGTTTGTGTATGTGGGTGTGCTCGCATGTGCTCTCAAGTTGTTGCTTTTTTTGTATTCACACAGGACACATGTTTTCACATACCACTCCACTGCTTTTCAATAGTTTTTCATTGTAAACGTATGATAAATGAACATGTTGTATTCATAGAAAGTATTTGTGTTTTTTTTTTTGTAGCGAAATTATAGCTCAGTTTATGAATATTAATGATTAATAATAACAAGTTATTATTAATTATGAATATTGAGAATTAACTTATAGGTAATTTAAGTAATAAATATAACAATGACTTTGTCTGCTCGTCTGAGCGGACTCTGTAATTATTTATTTATTTAGAAAGAAAATTATAACTACTTCTTGTGAAGTAGATGAATAGTTTAGAAGTTATGGTAAACTTAATAACCTGGTAGCAAGGGTCTTTTACCATTTCTGTGAGGCAAAACAAAGACAATCCAACATGGTTATAGCGTGATTTATTGACTAGTCTAACATATAACGAACAAATGTACACAACATGTTAACAAAAACACAGAAAAGAAAGCGAGGAAATAAAAGAGTTTAGATAAAAGAAGGGTCAATCTAACTCAGTCCCACACAACTATTAAGAACCACCAAGTATGTAAACACCTTAAAAAGGGCACAGTGTAAACGCATGACTAATATCTGTTTTTCTGGGTCTTTCCCTCTCTTCCCATGATCTTTTTCTGATGCTTGGAAGATGAAGTCTTGTCGTTTGCATGGAGTTTGCTGCGCAGATCGGAGAATACACGCGGCACAAACTTTAAGTCATAATTTGCTGTAAAATAAGAAACGACTCAGGCGATTTATGAGGTACAGAAACGGGCCTTCCTTTGTGTTGGCGACCTTCTGCAAGGACTTGGGGTTGTAACAGGTATTGGTCAGGTAACTCCCAGTTTCTCCTGACTGACCAATGACGTGAGAGGAAAAGTCATGCGGGGAAACTTTCTTTGTTTCTCCTCGCTGGTGTGTACCGTCCCAAGACAGACAGACAAAACTTTAACTCATGGTTTGAAATTACTCCAAGCATACAAGTTATCATCCTGTGTCCTAGATCATGAGTTGCTGAATTATGTATGAAGAAGAATGACACTAAACATGACACTTTTAGAAATACATAAAACATAATTTGTGCATTCTTAGTTTCTCTAATGTCTTGAAAAAAGCATATACTGGTGTAAGAATTAAGAGAGAATTAAGGAAGAGAATACAAAGGTTACAAACACATTACATGTCCTTTGGCTGAATTTTGAGTCCATTTCATAAGTGTGTGTATTTGTGATGAAAAAGATGGTGGTTTTCTTTCTTTGGAATGTCTTTGAAGATGGGACAGCTCTCTCTTTGACCAGCATCTCAGTAGATAAAATGTCACAGAGTGACTTTCACCAACAGAGTGGCTGGCACCAGGTGTCATAAACTCACGTAGAACAAACCCAGACCCTTTTGGTACTCCGTACTGTATGTTACGTTTGTATTTGTCGTTATATCCAGTTGAACTCAAAATAATTAGTCCTCCTTTATTTCTCAATTATTTCCCAAATGATGTTTAACAGAGCAAAGGTTTTTTCACAGTATTTCCTATAGTATTTTTTCTTCTGGAGAAAGTCTTATTTGTTTTATTTCAGGTAGAATAAAAGCAGTTTTAAAATTTTTAAAAACCATTTTAAGGTCAATGTTATTAGCATCTTTAAGCAATTTTTTTGGACTGTCTACAGAACAAACCACTGTTAAACAATGACTTGGCTAATTATCCTAACTTCCCTAGTTAACTTAACCTAGTTTTTAAGCCTTTAAATGTCACTTTAAGCTGAATACTAGTATCTTGAAAAATATCTGATAAAATATTATGTACTGTCATCATGGCAAAGGTAAAACAAATCAGTTATTAGAAATTAGTTATTAAAAATATTATGTTTAGAAATATGTTGAAAAAAATCTTCTTGCCTTTAAACAGAATTTGGGGAACAAATTTATGGGGGGGGGGGCTAATAATTCTCACTTCAACTGTACATATACAGTATACTTTGTTTATTCAGACGAATGTATTTTGCAGCATAGTGTGCAAAGAATAGCTGTTATTTAAAAATGATCTGCAGTTATTGTTCAGTTTTGTTTATTTAACATGGGCTCAGAGCATACTGTAGGAGTTTTAAAATCGATAATGAAATCTGGTTGCAGCGAACAAATCAGGAGAATCTTCTGCGATTTTATTACCTCAATTTTTAAACGTGCGCACACTACAAGATGAAAACCGCAGCACAGAAGACTACAAGATATTATTAAGATTATTGTGCCTGATGGAGCACATTACCTGATTGCAGAATAACTTGCCTTTTCAATAATAATAATAATTTGTCATATTTAGCATTTAAGCCTATTTTAGGATTACCATGGGTATCTGAAAATACAGAAACATTATTTTATGTAACATTTAAATTAATGTAACATGTTGAATTGAATTATTAAAGAGCCACTATTATGCATTATAAAAGGTCATGTTTTGGCTTTGGGAGTCTCCAACAACAATCTGATATGCATGCAAGGTCAAAAAACACTTTCATTGTCTTATAATATGCATTTATTTTTACCTAATTATCCCAACGACTCTCATATGATTCGTTCAGCGATTCATTTGTTCTCAAACCCCTCCTTAGCGCAATGCTAATCTGCGCTGATTGGTCCGATGACCCAGTCTGTTGCGATTGGTCGACTGCATTCAGCGCGAGACAGAAAGAATCACCCACCATGGTTTATCGGCAATTTTGAAGTAGTCAAAGTGCAGAGTGTATGTGTGAGCAGTTGAACACCAGCATATTGCTCTATTCTTAACCATAAATATCTCTATTCTAATAACTCTATTCAAAACCAGTAAATACAGTGACACACATTCAGAAATAATCCGCACAGTGGCAAAAGCTAAACTATTTTGAAACTTGACCACCACACGTGTGTAGGAACAGCTGACGGTGGCCATAGCAACGACAAACGGCAGAGGATTGCGAGCTCACAAATGCATTTAAATCCATAAAGAAAGCGGCACACGTCACATTTTCAATGTGGTTTTAGACGTGATATGAGAATATAAAGAGTTAACCAGATACACTACAAACCAGCAGTTACAAGTAACAAAACATAATTAAATACACAATTTGCAAGCTAGAGAAAACAAGGCAACCATTTTATGCCGCAGTCACACTAGGGTTTGTGTGGGCGAAATTCTGTCGTACGGCGCTGCGAAAAGGGGCGGGATTAAACAAGATGATTAGACATTAAAAAAAGCGAGCGATCGGTTTTGATCCTCGATTGGTCTCACGCAGTCAAGTGATGCGATTTCGCAACTTTGCAACGCAACGACCTGGGAAACTTGACACATGACCCTGCGTTTCCGGTCTAACACATTGGCACATGTATGAATGGAAGTCTATGGGGAGAAAAGTGCAGTGTGACCGCAGCTTTATTCGCACTAAGAAACTTGTCCATGAACTGTGTACTGATAACATTCAAGCTCTGACAAAGTCCCATACATCAATAGTCTTTTCTGATCCTTCCTTTAACAAACAGCATGTAGATTGCTGTAGCACTCGTCAGAAAAATGACAGGAACACAGCACAAGGCGTGGGCTATAATGCTGAAGTATTTTTGCAAAAACAACTACTGACTCTTCACAGCCTCATCTTTGGGTAGGAATAAATAACACTAACTTTCCCTCACACTTCAGAGCACAGCGTCTTTGCGACATGATTCAACCAGGATCTGCTACAGTGTTTGTCTTCTCTTTTTACTACAGTGTTTGTGGCCGGGTGTTTCAATTTTCACGGGACTGTGCATGCAACAAATGGGCAGGGGTTTGAGTTCCGTATCAACGTCACGCTGACACGGCTAAAGATTCGTTACCACGATGATTCATTTAAACCACTCTGAGGCGACTCTTTTATAGATGAATTAATAGTTTTAAACACAGCACACTTTCAGATTTAAGCCTTAGCTGGATATTTCACTTCACTTACTGTAGAGCTGTGTTACACACTGCTTGGAAGGTCATTTTCAAAAACCCATGATAGGGGCTCTTTAAAGAAAAGCATGGCCAATTTCATTGTTTCAATCAAACAGTCAATATATCAGTTTTTCAAAATTATTTTATTTTATTTTTTATGGTTTGTTTTTTGTTTCGTATTCTGTGTGAGTCATGATGTTTTACTAAGTTTAAATGATTTAAAAAAAATGGATGCACAGAAATTTCGACAACCAAAATTTGTCACTCACAAATAAATATGTACTTGTATAAAAGAGCACATTGCGTTACTTGTAGTAGGGGTATTATTCTTAATAAACACTCTTACAGTATGTATTTCAGGAAAGTAACAAACACCCTATAATACACACTAATAGCCTGTTTCCACTAATTGGTACGGTGCGGTTCGGTACGCTTTTATGGCCGTTTCCACTGTCAAAAAGCATACCGAACCGTACCCTACCACTTTTTCGGCACCCTTTCAAAAGGTACCAAACACTAGAAAGGGTACCAAAAGGTAGAGCTACATTCGCAGCTGAACGCTGATTGGTTACAGAGATACACAGAGATACACGATCTCGTGGAGCTAGCCATTGAAAACAAAGGAACCGCCATGATTTTTAAGCCGAGACAGCCGAGACATTACATGGAAATACTATATGCATATACCAACGAGCCATGGATGACCCGAGCATCAAACAAACCTTGTCGTTGTCTTGATGAACAGCCACAAAGCCAAGAAGAACAAAATCTGCCATGTCCTGTTGTTGCTTTACGAAGCCGTCTAAAAGTGTGAGTGGTTTTCACTTTCTCCAGGGAGCTTGCGATCACGTCTATATTTGATATAACGAACTTCTTGAGCTGGTGATAATTACGTGTGTGTGATTATTGAAATGTCCTAGACATCTGATCCATTCAGAAAGAAAAGGACAAACGCGAGAGTGAAAGAGAAGCCCGACAGTGACAAAACGCAAGATTACAGACACAGATGAGAGCCTTGCTCTGACCGGGCTATGTTGCGTGTTGTTTTTAAACTCAAATAAGGACTAAATGTATGCTGTGTGTAGTTTTTCTGTAATTGGTAACATATCGAAGACTGTAAGGGTCTGTATGTGTTCATATATGTTGCATTTATTTCTTTATTTTATATAATTGCAGATGTTACAGTAGGCTATTTCGCACTGTCATTGATCTGCAGTTATAATCAACTCATGTTCATAGAAAAGTTAGTAATAAACATTTATACACAATTATTTATATGTTTAAAGCCTCTGTTTTGTGAGAAGTGCTTCTCATATGATGTGAACGACCTGTACAGCTTTAATATAGACATTTCCTCAAGCGAAAATGTCATCGACTTAAACTTTCTGCCATACAGCACGCCCACTAAAAGGGTACCATTGGTAGTGGAAACTCAAGCCTAATAAAGGTGACCCGTACCGTACTGTACCACTCAGTGGAAACGAGCCATTAAGAGAACCAACCTGTCTTCCAATCTATATGATATTATGTTCTCTTTAATTGTTTATTCTGTGTCACACATAGTCTTTTGCTTTACTAGGGAAAATACTCTAGAGAGGAGCATTTTGATAAATATATGTACTGTATCACATCTATTACTGTGTATATTTTCACTTGGCTTCATTATCAGATATGTCTGAATTACAACAAGTTTCCCAGATATTATAATCTATGTAGAATAATACTAAACCAAAACTTATGGTTTCCATTTTCTTACTGTATCCAAGATGACTTTGGCTGCAGTTTTAACATCTAAGTATGTATTTAACTACTCTGTCCCAGAATTAACCAAACTCTGCAGAATGCACTATAGATTTCAGGAGAATAAAAACGCCTGTCTTTGAGGTAATTTTACAATCATCTTTTTCAGAAGCCAATAAGAGTAGAGCAGATTTTATCACATCTAAATCTATTCATAGAAAAACAATCCACAGATTCAGACTAGAGAGTCTAGCTCTTGGCATTTGCAGCTCTTACCCCAGATATTCAGCATTGTGAACTACTTTATCAGTTTATCACTTGGCTCTTGAAGTCACATGGGCACTACCATTCATTTCTCAAACAGTGTTTCTCCTTTTGTCTCTTCCCCCACCCCTTCCTCTCTCTGTCCAGATTATATGTTTGCAGGATTTCTTTGGGGACGATGACGTGTTCATCGCGTGCGGCCCTGAGAAGTACCGTTATGCGCAGGATGATTTTGTGTTGGATCACAGTGGTAAGGCTTCCACAGCCTTTATAACCGGTAGGCTCAGCTAAACTAACTTCATTTCACTTCAGTGTCTCTCATACTAAACGCTAATGAAATGTTTTCTTCACTACAGCATGCACTGTAAACCAGCACATATATTGATAAATGACTATTTTAAATGTAGTTTCACTATCAAGGACCACGCTACAACCTTTGCTTGTGAACTTTATTACAAGTTGTTTGAGAGAAGTTGGTAATAGTTATGAAGATTGAGAAGAGAAGCATGGATGATCGTCGAACCAGCTGATCAGGGAGTCTTGTCCAGGGAGACGCAGAGTGGGGGCTTGGTCTCGTAGGTTAAGGTGGAACCTTTAGAAGACCCCCCCCCCCCCCCCCCCCTCCACACACACACACACACACCCCTTTAGAGAGGGGTAGTGGGGTATGGGGGATGAGTGGATGAGTTTAGAGGGAAATTGGGTGGGAGGAAACGAGAATCTGAACGGTTTAGGGAGGGTCCACTTGCCCTAAATAGTAGACAAGGGAAGCTGATTGGTTTAGGCGTGGCCCCGCTACTGAACTTTTGTTAATTCATTAACTCCATAAGATTATGGAACCAAAACATAAAGTTTAATTCATGATTAAATAAATCATTTGAACTGTGTCATACTTTATTTGACCATATCTCAGCTGGTCTTTTTTCAAATTTAGATTGTTGTTAAATGTGGCAAGTACAATATATTGGCTAAAGTTTTGGGACATCTGCCTTTACAGGCACAGGAACTTTAATAACATCCCAATCTTAATCCTTAGGGTTTAATATGGAGTTGGCTCACCCTCTGCAGCTATAGCTTCAGCTTTTCTGGGAAGGCTTTCCACAAGGTTTAGAGTGTGTTTATGGGACATTTTGACCATTCTTCTAGAAGCGCTTTTGTGAGGTCAGGCACTGATGATGGAAGAGAAAGTATGGCTCACAGTCTCTGTTTTAATTTGTCCCAAAGTTGTTTTCTTGGGTTGAGGTCAGGACTCTGAGCATGCCATGTTTTTCTGACTTACATGGCTTATAAACTCTGTGGCAGAGTTGCTGTTTTTCAAAATTGCTCCTATTTTGATTTATTACAACTAACAGTTATTATTGGGCAAACGGCCATCTTATATTTGTAACCTTTTATCATATTATACTTGTAGTTATAGTACACAAAATGTTTATAAATTACAATTAACTGTTCACAGAGTGTGTACGGAGTTTGGTAAAACAGCGTTTTCCTCATTTGACCCTACATTATGGAATGAAATAAGTGGTTGCTAGGTGGTTGCTAAGGCGTTGCTATGGTGTTTTGACTGGTTGTTAAGGTGTTGCTATGCAGTTGCTATGGTGGTTGCTAGGTTGTTCCAGGTTGTTAAGGTGTTGCTAGGGTATTCTGAGTGGTTGCTAGGCGGTTGCTAAGTTGTTGCTATGCGGTTGCTAGGGTGTTCTAAGTAGTTGCTAAGGTGTTGCTAGGCAGTTGCTAGAATGTTCTAGGTGGTTGCTAAGGTGTTGCTAGGCAGTTGCTAAGGTATTGCTAGGTGGTTACTAAGGTGTTGCTAGGTGGTTGCTAGGGTGTTCTAGGTGATTGCTAGGGTGTTCTGAATAGTTGCTAGGTGGTTGCTAAGTTGTTGCTAGGCGGTTGCTAAGGAGTTGCTAGGTGGTTGCTAAGGTGTTGCTGGGTGGTTGCTAGGGTGTTCTAGGTGGTTGCTAAGGCATTGCTAGGCAGTTGCTGAGGTGTTCTGAGTGGTTACTAAGGTGTTTTGAGTGGTTGTTAAGGCGTTGCTAGGTGGTTGCTAAGGTGTTCTAGGTCATTGTTAAGGTGTTGCAAGGTGGTTGCTAGGGTGTTATGGCTGGTTGCTAGGCGGTTCCTAAGGCATTGCTAGGTGGTTGCTAAGGTGTTGCTAGGCGGTTGCTAAGGTGTTCTAAGTAGTTGGTAACATAAATTAGCATGGTTAAAGTATGAATTAGCATGTTGCTAGCATGTTTCCAAAATAAATTAGCATGATGTTAGCATTGTTCTAGTGTGAATAAGCATGTTGCTAGCATGTTTTTAATATAAACTAGCATGTTGTTAGCATGATTTAGCATGTTGCTAGTATGTTTAGTATGAATTAGCATGTTGTTAGCATGTTTTTAATATAAACTAGCATGTTGTTAGCATGATTTAGCATGTTGCTAGTATGTTTAGTATGAATTAGCATGTTGTTAGCATGTTTTTAACATAAACTAGCATGTTGTTAGCATGTTTTAGCATGTTGCTAGTATGTTTAGTATGAATTAGCATGTTGTTAGCATGTTTTTAACATAAACTAGCATGTTGTTAGCATGTTTTTAATATAAACTAGCATGTTGTTAGCATGATTTAGCATGTTGCTAGTATGTTTAGTATAAATTAGCATGTTGTTAGCATGTTTTTAACATAAACTAGCATGTTGTTAGCATGTTTTAGCATGTTGCTAGTATGTTTAGTATGAATTAGCATGTTGTTAGCATGGTTTTAGTATGAATTAGCATGTTGCTAGTATGATTACTATGTTTGTTAATATGTTTCTAGTATGAACTGGTATGTTGTTAGTATGCCCAATGTAAATTCAATGGCAGTTTTTTTAAAATGGAAGTCTATGGGACAGTTACTAGGGTGCCATAAGTGGTTGCTAGGGCATGACTAGTAAGTTGAAAGGTCATCAGTAATTGGCATATTGGTAGGCTGCGTTAAATGACCCCAACCTTAAATCTGTATGACAATCTGGTGCAAAGTTATGAGGTTGCAAAGTTTGGTTCAATGTTAAGTCAATGGGATTTTTCCAAATTTTGGGTCAGTTTTTGGAAAACCGTAAGTCGGAGCAGTTGGAAAAGATATAGCAACTTAATTCAGTATAGTTTGGAGGTTTGGAGTTGGTTTGGTGGTTGTAGTATGAACGGTCTAGGAGAAGATATGTTCTTAAAATTGTCTAAGAAGAAGTTTATGTAGTATAACAGTATGTTGGTTTTTTCAAGCCACCTTAATTATTGTTATCATCGTGCCAGACACCTGCACAAAAACACAACAAAACAGAATGATCTCCTACATTAAAGTAATCGGATTACAACAGAACCATTTCCATAATGAAATGATTCATTCACATCCATTCATACTCTGGCTTGCAAAAATGAATCCATTGCCCAGAATGAACATCAGAAACCAAGCAGGATTACAGTGTCAGAGGAAGTGACCTTGTTATGAGAACTTCCTCTCTATTGTTCATTGCATTTTTTTGAACATGATGAACTGAATATCTAAATGAAATCGTTAGATACTTTTCATCTTGTTTTGCTGAAACGCCTCCAGTTCTTGTAGCATTTACCACACACACACCATGATAACTTAATTCATAGCAGTGTAAATTTAGTTCAGCTGCTTGGCATTTTGTCCTAGTTCTACTCCGCTGCCCCACTTAGCCTAAGTAGGACTTTTCCAAAAATATAAAGAAACGGTAAGTTTGTGTCTGCCTGTATTTAACGCTCAACCTTTTCCTTCCGCAGCAGAAGCGAAGTGTCCCTAAAACGCAAACCCACCACAAATCCAAATCATCTGTAACTAAAGAACTCATTACACGTTGTCTCTCAGATTCTTCTGTGCCAAATGCTTAAATTAAGCCCCATGAAACAGATTAGCTGGGCATTAATGGCATTTTATAATGGCATTTGGCTTGTTTTATCTCCATCACTCCACGATCCAAAACTCATCAGCTAATTTATCACTATCCGCGTCATTAGCAAGTGCCATGTAATCGACAGGACAGATCGGGCCCAGTCGCTGCTGTTGAGGATGAATCATCCCTTACTAAAGTTCTGCACCCACTGCTCTCATTAGAAAGATGGGCTGCTCTCATAGGGCTTCAATAGCCTGTGTGATTACGCCTCTGCGCAAAGGCTGGCACATGCAAAGCTGGATTGTGTAATTGTGCAGTTTTTCACTCATTTACTAACAAGCATCTATACATTTGCCCTAATATGAACATATTATGTGCATGCTACCGTGTGGGTATGTGCATATTTTTCTGCTTCTGTGTCTGTTGTACTGAATTTAAAATGTAAATGATGATGCCGAATGATGTAAATGATGAAATTTGCGCAGTACTGTTTAGGAGTTTGGGGTGGTAGTACTTTTTTAGCAAGAGTAATTTTATTAAAGGGCACCTGTGATGAAAATCATCATTTGGAAGCTGTTTGGACAGAACTGTATGTAGGTATAGTGTGTCCACAGTCATACTGCAGTAATATAAAGACAATAAGTCTCTTTTTTTATTTCCTGACATTAAAATAGGATCCAAATCCCTCCCATTTTGTGACGTAGGAGTGTGGTTTCCTCGACCACCGATTTTATTGACAGCCGCGTATTAACATCTTTTCGTAGTAACGCATATAATCATATTAACAAAACAGCATATGCGCAAAACAACTGGGATTAAAAGATCTGTTCAGCGCTCTGTGATCATCAATCATCATCAAATGTGATCAGGAATGAGTTTTACAAATTTTAAATGTTTAAACAGTGCATGTTTGTAATGAATTACAGAGATTTTACCATCTTTACTTTATCACCACAGCCGCGTGTCAGTACAATTATAAAAGAAGATGCTTCAATCCCAGCTTGTGGACGTTAAATCAGGTTTATTTTGTACATTAACATAACGGATATCCATACAGCAGTGGATATCAACATGTATCCTGTCACATTTGCTGTGCAAAGTTAAACGCGTGTGCTGTGTGTGTGCGTGCGTGAACTTTGTGTGTGACTCGTTGCAGAAAGACTTGAATTAACTCCACAACAAATACATCAAATAATAATTAGTAATGTTCTTACTGTAGTATTTCTCACAAACATTGCGTGAGATCTGCTTCCTTCATGTCTGTCACTGTGCTGTTTATCTGATGCAGCCGAGGCAGAGACTAAGGCACACTTTGATAGGCATGTGGGAATGGTGGGTGGGGAAAATTACCTTTAAAGGCACAGGCAACAAAAACAGCTGCATAGTGTTCAAAGCAGAAAATTCTAATGTTCTAAAAGGTATAATAAATAATCTGAAGGGTGTTTTGAGCTGAAACATTACAGACACATTCTGGAGACACAAAAGACGTATCCTAAATCTTGAAAAAGGGGTAAAATCGGTGCTCTTTAAAGTGACAGTAAAGATAGGTATAATGTTTAGAATATTTCAGCTGCTGTTTTCAATATTGATAATAATAAGAAATGTTTTTTGAGCTCCAAATCAGTATTTTAAATTTCTAAAGTGATCGTGTGACACTTAAGATTTAAGTAATGAGTTTGGAAACTTTATTGTGTCTTTCACAGAAATAGATTCTAATATATAACAGAAAATTACTATTTTAATTGACCTCAATATTACTGTTTAACTATAGGTTTGTCCATATTAAACGCAGCTTTGGTAAGTATAAGAGGCCTGTTTACACCTGGTATTAAAATGCTTTTTTTTTTTTTTGTGTACTTTTCAAGTCTTATCACTAGGGCCAGACAGAATCTGTGGACATTTTTTGCTATTTCTGTGCAGAATTTTGTAAAAAAAATCTGTGGATTTATACGGAATCATTTTGGAAGTATCGTAACTAAAAACTAAATATATTAAATGAAGAAAATAAAACCTTTGTAACTTTTATTTAACTTGTATTATGCAAATCCAATTAGAGCCACTAATTTAGTAAACAAAGCAAGTTTCTCACATAATATATCTACTAAAAGACAGAAAATATTACTTTACAAACTGTATTGTAAATAAATCGGTAATACTTTATAATAACTACACACTATGAATCATCTTTTAAGCATTAGCAAATAGTGAATTCATTATTTGTTAAGAATTAATTCTACATTAATAGACGTTATTAAGCAGTTTATAACTGCAGATACAAATGCTGTATTGTTGAAAAATACATTTAAAATGTGCCTAATAATGGTACTTTGTTATACTTTGTTACAGATTAATTCTTCATTACTGTATTAAGTATCGCATTATTTACAAATCATTTGTATTTAAGAGTAGTTGGGGGTTTTTAAGTTCATTCAGAATGAGTTAATGATTAATAAATTATTCAAATCAACATTTCTATATTGGTTTTCAGGCATATACTAATAGTTAATTGTTTCTGTTAATAAATGCTTTATTAACTCAACTTCATGCAGTTTTATGACCTAATCTAAAGTGAGGACTATTTATGCTTTATACATCCCTTATAAATGGCAATTAAAGGCTCAGTATTAAATAAAAAATACATCTTTGCAATCTTATATAAAAAGTAAAATTACTGTAAAGTTTAAACATTGTTGAATAACAGAAGTGTCCAAATATGACATAAAACTGGATAAAACAACAACAATATAATAATTTAACAATATATTATGATACAACATTTCAATGTTATTTAGCGATGTTTAAACTGTACAGTCATTTTATTTTAGATAAGGTTGCAAAGATTTATTTTTGATTTGATACAGCTTCATTTGTGTATCCTCAAATAAATAGAAATTAAAAAGTCATGTATTTTCTGTTTTTCTGTTTAGAATTTAACTGAGCCTTTAAATGTTAATTAATTAATTAATGTTAATAAATGCCATTTATTAACATACTAATTAACTATTCTTTTATGCCTGAATAATAAGATATATAAATGCTAATTTGAATAGTTTATTAATCATTTACTTACGCATTCTGAATAATCTTTAAAAACCAGCAACTTCCCTCAAATAACTGGTTTGTAAATGATGCAATACTTAATTTAGTAATGAAAAAAATTATAATTAAAGTATGAATACACAACAATTAAGCACATTATACATGTGCTTTTAAGTCAGGAATAGAGCATTTGTGTATGTATTTATAAACTGCTTACTAATGTCTATTAATGTAGAGTTAATGATTAACAAATAATGAATTAACTATTTGCTAATGCTTAATAAATGATTCATAGTGTGTAGTTATTATAAAGTGTTACCAATAAATCCTATGTACATTTTCATATTAAAATATTACTGAAATTAATTTCAAAACTGAACAAAAATAAACATACACGCATTTACACAAGTAAATAAATAGAGTCGATGGGCTAAAAATCTGTGGAAATCTGAATATTTCTGGGTGCGCAGATTTCATGTGGACCTACTTATCATCTTTGGAGAATGCTTAATGTGTAAATGCGATCTAAATCTTTTCTGCTATTGATCACTTTCAGAGAAATGCATTTGATCAGATTGCTTTAATATTGTGAAAATTGTGGTTGAATACAATCAGAAACAAACACCTACAGTAGCTCTTCCCTAACCGCCTACTAATATATTAACATTATGGGATATGTTGAGAGAAAACCCAAAAAAAGGTATTCACTTATATGCTCTTGTACCAGAACACATTTCATTCACTTGCTTTTGTGCACGCTTGTAAGATGCGTAACATGGATTCATTCATACTAAAAAAAACACTTTTCTGAGAAAGTAATTTAGAGTGTAATGAAATAAGTCGGAAGGGTCTCAAAGAAATTCAAACACAAGTTATCAAAAGAGAAAATTTGAATCCATGTTAATAACGGCAACGCATCTCGGCTGAGCACTTGTGATCCCTGAGCATGTTAATACCAGTTTGAAACAGGAATGGAAAGTCTCCAAACTTTTGAATGGTCATGTACAAGTTGCCAAACCAAAAAAGAGGTTGTTTATTTGAAACTGGTAAAGATAATAACTGTGCATAATTCATTGTGAGCATCATGACTCATCATGAGAATATATAAATACATTCTCTGCTAATATGCAATATCTCTGTGTCCAGAATGTCAGGTGATCAAGTCCTCTTATTCTGCTCGCCCTGCTCCCCCTGTGAGATACTCTGGAAGTAAAAGTCCAGGAACTGGCCGTCGCAGTAAATCCCCTGGATCTGGTGAGGATACAATGTATCACCGATATAATTGCATAGGCTTTCATGCAAACAGCATAACCTCCATCCATCTTTCCACTCAAATAAATAAATAAATATGTATTTTTAAGTATAGAAAAGGTTCTGCGGGTTTCATCTATGAGCTCTGATCTTTAGTTCTTATTTTCTATTCATTCAAGTGTGGCTGGGCCATTCTAGCAGCCTTATTTTATTTTTCTAAAACCAATCAAAAGATCCTTGGCTATGTTGAGGGTTGTTTTTCTGAAATGTCCATCCCAGTTTCATCTGCATTGTCCTGGTAATCTAGGTGTTGAGATTGAAGCAGCTAATATTAATTTACACTGACAAGGGGCAAGGCTGCTGAATAACTAATGAGAAATTTCAGCTGCTGTCTGGGCTTTCCATGCCTTTTTAATCCTCTATTTCTTCATGTGTTCAATACTATTCCCTAGTGTCAATTCATCTCATTACTCATAACATAATTTGGAAAGTAATTATTTTGGGGGGGGTTTTTTGTATGTATGGATTACTTTGGTCGTTACTGTCATCTGGTGAAAATATTGAGTCAACAGCACATTTAGAAATATGTTTTCTGAGAAAAATGGTGACACATGCAATCCTTTTTTTTTTACCCACTGTATACACATAACATTCATTCATTCATTTTCTTTTCGTCTTAGTCCCTTTATTAATCAGGGGTCGCCACAGCGGAATGAACCGCCAATTTATCCAGCATATGTTTTATGCAGCGGATGCCCTTCCAGCTGCAATCCATCTCTGGGAAATATACATTACATATAACAAAGAATTAAATGAAAAATTAACAGCTGGACCCATCAAGCTAAATCATTTAACTCTGTTATTTTTGGTTATGAAAAGAGAAAATTCAACACTTGGATGTAATTCCATATGTTAATAACATTTGGTTTACCTCGGACTCGCAGCAGACAGGTTTGTTGAGAACAACCGCATCAGAAACTTGGTTTTTGATCTATTGTGATTCCCTGCATGTCTCTTCCTGTCATTCTCTTCCTCCCACTCCTGTCTGAAATGTTTTGTTTTTCGTTCAATTGCTTTCCTCTTCGCTCCAGCGAGGAGAACTGCAGGACACTTCTCCACAAATAGTCAGTCTCCAGTCAAATCACCAAGTAAGTTTCATTGGTAATTTAGTCCTGACATTTAAACACAACAAAAAAACATTTCTTTCCATTGAAGTGTTTTTATAATATTAGCACCAAAACCACTCGTAATTTAGTTGTAAATGATCATCGCCACCTTCTCTTTGACCCTTAGAATTAAAAACAAAGTTTTCCTACCGTACCTTTAGGACTTCTAAAGGTAAAATGACTTTTTTATCATTCGCTAACCTTTTCATTTATGGCCTGAGGAAAGTTGCTGTCACATGTATCATTGTTCAGCAATTATTTATTTATGTATTTATTTGCTGGCAGAATGCTGTGATTTCAATAGGAATGCGCGCACATTTTGGAATTCTGCATAAAGGCAACAGATTTCCCAATGCAGTCTTCAAGTTGGTCACATGAATGCATCATGCTAACAAGCAGAAAACTGTATGTTATGATAGTGACTTTATTCTCAAGCTGCAAACAGTTAGGGCTGGACGATTAATCATAGGTGATTTTCATGCACATTTTGTAAGCAATTTTGAGTAAATATCTAGCATGTGCTTTCAGATGGAGCAGCATTTACTGCACAGAGTTGTAGTTTATTAACAAGCGACACAAAATCACGTTTTCAACCGAAATTGAATTAATCGGACGATAATAAAATCAAGACAGTTCTGTAATAATTACGGCTTTTATCGTCACTTCTCTGTCAATCTATAGCTGTGTGTAGTAAATGCTATTTATGAAAATGCTACATTTAATAAGACGTTTTTACTTCCAACTCACTTTATAAGTTGAGTGTTTGAAATAAGTCCTTCTGTGAGATGATTCCATAGTCATGTGTTTATTAGTCACGCTAAATAAATGAAAGCAGTTGAATCTTCCCAGCAAACAATTTTGTGTTTAATAGACGTCTAATAGACATCCAAACGTAGACAGCTTGGCTAAAACAAGGCTAAACTTGCTGTCAGTGAAACTCTAATAGACATTTAAGAATAGCCCAAAACTAGACTCATCGTCAAATAGACAGATTAGACAGACGTTATATGTGTAGTCGTTCATTTCTGTTTATTTGATGACTAGTCTAGATTTGACCTATTCTTAGACGTCTATTAGATTTTTTACAAACAGCCCAAATTTAGCCTTGTTTTAGACAAGACGACTATGTTTAGACATCTATTAGACATCTATTTGACACCTTTAAAAAACAAAAGATCTCCTGGGATCCTTTATGTTTGGAGTTTCCGCACAAAAGAGCGCCTTCTGGCCTTCGGAGGAAATTTACTATTGAACACTCAATCATGCTCCCCTCACAAGATGTGCATAAAAATCACAGGTATGATCAATTGTGTTTGCAATTTAAATTTGATTAACTGCCCAGCCTTAAAAACAATGCTTTGGTATTCACAATACAAAATACAGAATTTTGCCAGTGAAATTTAGCTAATGTAACAACATTAACAACAGACCAATTTAAGAAGTAGGCTGTCAAGTGTTAATATTCTGATATGTTTACTTTAACCACTTATGTATCCACCACATTATAAACAACAGGTGCGTCTATGCTGCTAGCTTTTTTGCCTTTACCTTAACCAAGACTAAAACCCAAAGTATACTTCATTTTTATTATTATATCTAGATATGCGTACAATTTAAATGACACAAATTTTGTGTCTGTACATGCAGTAGACTTAGTGTACAATATAAGGGCAGCTAGCATTTATGTATTATGTTATTTTTATGCTACGTAGTTTGTCCACAAGGTGTCAACACTGAACTGGACCAACAATAGCAAACTACTGAAGACAGCAAAAACTTAGAAGAGCTAATTTGCTGGATTGAATGATATCCACAACTAGGGTTGGGTCGATAGACAATAGACATCACGATGCTGAGCTGGCATCGTGATCCTACGCCTCGGCTCCTTAGCAGCAACAACCCGCTCGCGAAAAATTCACATTTTTTTTTTACACAGGCCCCGTTTACACTAATAAGTCTTAGTTTTAAAATGGCATTTTAGAACGAAAAGAATCCACGTCCATAATGGCATTTCATCCAGCATTTCTGAAAAAATCTCCGTCCACACTATACTGCTGAAAACGCACATAACGTGACCACACACACACACACACACACACACACACACACACACACACACACTCTGGCATGCGCTGCAGCATATGCACACATCTGAGCTCTAGGCAGTCAGCGGGTGCTTTGAGCACAAAACCCCAGAGAGCAGTGCAAGTTGGCCAGTTTATCAAGGATGTACCCCTGGATCGCATCTCACTATAGTTGTTAATTGTGATATTTAATTAATCTTGTCTCTATCTAATGACTCTTCTTTTCTTTTGAATCTATCAGGTAACGTGTCACAGCGTCAGTACCCTGCTTAAATCTTTTGCTTTCATGCTTGTACTTAGTACCTCAGATACTGTTGGTTGGTTCCTGTTAGTTGTGCACCTTTTTCACCAACAAAGTTTGTCGACGCCATTATAATGACACAGATCACTCTGCCTATTCATGCCAGAGTCCCTCGGAAAAAGTGATTGACAGGTGGTAATTTGTGTGTAACTTATCTTTATTTATTTATGATTTGGTTATGGGTAAAAGACCATACGGGTCAGGTAGTTGAAACGGTAGGCTACAAATAATTAATTTGTTATGAATTATTTAATTATTTATAAATAATTAATTCACCGCAGCCTACGCCGACAATGTCATCGTCCATCACAATGTTTCACATTAGACATGGTACTATGCCAAATTGGTCGACATCGCCCAACCCTATCCACAACTCTAATTGAAAACAAAGATTGAATAAAGTTTTTATCGCTCATACCTTTTGGAGAAAAAAACAATACAGACACTGTGTGAGTGCAGCTCGCATTTACGTATTATGTTATTTTTATGTTACGTAGTTTGTCCACAAGGTGTCAACACTAAACCTGACCAACAACAACAACCTACTGAAGACAGCAAAAACTTAGATAAGATAATTTGCTGGATTGAATGATATCCACAACTCTAACTGAAAACAAAGACTAGTTTTTATCGCTCATAACTTTTGGAGATGAAAAACAAAGCAGACACTGTACATTTCGACTGTGTATGTATGCTAACACACACAAAATAAGTGTATACTTTGGGCTTAACCTACAAGCTGACAACACTATGGAATTATTGAGCTTTTCAAGCAGAATCTCCCTATATGATGCTGAATTGCTCTAAAGGACGCTCATCTGTGGAATGAGCCATACATGACCTGTAACCCTTCAGTGTAGCATTCAATCACGCTAATAGCTCTTCTCTATGGCCTTTCAAATCCATCAGCCAGTCTAGAATGCTATTTAAAACTGCCTCTCTGGCCACTGCCCCGAACCCCTGGCAAGCACATAGTCTAATCTATCAGACATACCAATTGGATGTGTATACTAAATGCTGGCATCCTCATCTGCTTTCTGCTTAAATTGGCTAATGCAGCACACACACACCCTAAATTCCTGTGCCCCTGAACTCTTGCATGCCTAGAGAGAAATCTGCTCATGCCACAGTCAACACTCAGCGGGAAATGCCAAGAGCAGCTTTTCTACAAATCCATGCTCCCTGCGGAGTCTGACGCACTTGGGATGCACTCAGTAATGTGTATTTTCTACTGGTTAAAGGTCTGCCCTCAGTATATTTTTATAAAGTTTTGTTTAAAAGAAGCCTATTTTGACTATCAAGGCTGAAGCTATTTGATCAAAATACAGTATTTGAAGAGTTTGGATGCATGATTGAAGAGTTTGGATGCAAAAACCTCTAAATGCCATTTGAAATTTTCTTCTGAAATTAGCATTTTTCTCTGACTGCTGTGTGTAGGCTTTTAATTTTACTTTTATAGTGACAAATAAGTTCTTTTCATTTCCTTTAAAGTGAAAAAAAACTGAACATAAACATAGGAGGTTGAGAAAAATGATAATTTTAGCAGAAAATTTCAGACATTATATAGAGGTTTTTAAATCTGAAATTTAAATTTTTTACTGGTAAATATGATAAGTGTTCAAAAGAACTGTCGTCTTATTGGACATAATTTAAAATGTAATTCATTCCTAATTTAAAGCTAAATTTTCTGCATAATTACTCCAGTGCATGATCCTTTAGAAATGCTCAAGATAAAATTCAATATACTGTAGTGCTGCTCTATAATTTAGGGAATATAGAATATAGAAATATTTTATGATTAAAAATAACACACTGAATTGAAGAAAGGAAGCATTTATATGCAAAGACATTTACGTACAAAGACATTTATAATGTAAAATAGAAAGTGTTTTTTTATTATTATTATTTTACTATTTAAAATTAAATTAAATAAAATCAGTTTCCACAAAACAATGAAATGAATGAAAAACATTAGAATCATTATTATATCTAAGTAGCAATCATAATTGATCATAATACAGCATCGATTTTATATATTATAATTATTTCTGAAGGATAATGTGGTGTTGAAAAGTGAGTTTTGATTCATAGGAATAAATACAATTTTAACTACACTCAAAAAGACAAAACATATTTAAATGTATTTATTTCACTGCAATAATAATTTCACAGTTTTTACATTTTTATCTGACTTGTTGAACAGAATAGACTTCTTTTTAAACAAAGTTTTTGTTCAGTGGTGTTTATTTTATTTTTGTTTTATTTGACATGCATTATGTTTGATAATGTTACGGTAAAGTTTCCTTTTACATTTATCTAGGCCAATGGTCATTCACTTTCTGATTGTTTAATTTAATATTGAGGAATTATGCACAGGTGAGTGGCCAGACCCATTGCCAGCCTATTAAAAAGGGGTGGTTCTTTTTTTCTTAAAAGCAGACCTTTTTGCAGTTATTCACTTCATTTTCTATTAAATTGTGTGGTTCAAATACTGCATTTTAGTGACATTTTAAGCACTAATATTTGCTGGACTAGCTTGTCGGATGGTGATCATAACCGCATGTTTTGATGCAACAAAAATATTTCCTACATTTTTGTCAAAGTGCTTATCATACAATTTTACCATAAATTGTTTATTTACAAATGTGCATTTAAACTGTAAGTTATTACAGTTTTATAAATTGTCACCTTGGATATATAAGGTTCTATCTATGTTCTGAATGATATTGAGCTTAAAAGTTTTTGCATTCCATATAGGAAACAGTATGTGTGAAACTTTTGTTTTTTAAATAAAGTCTTAAAATGTAAACAACTTAAAAAAAAAACATCCCATAATGTAAATAAGTTGTCATTTAATAAGAATATGTCAGTAACTCAATTTTGACAAAAATGTCAGATAGAACGAAATAATGTAAAGAGATTAGAATTTTAAATTATAAACATTTTAAGAAATGTGAAAAAAATGCTTATTTTAAAAATACAAATGAATTATCATCCATCATTTAAAAAAACAAACAATTAGTTCAAATCTGTTCAATCTTAAAATAAAAACTGCTGCATACAGACATATAACAAACTAGCTCATTTCTTCAGTCAGAATTTGTATATATGAATAATTAAAAATGTATTTTGTCTTAAATCCTTCTTTTATTGAATATTTTCACAATAATGGGACAACTGAGCTGCCAAATTCTGGACTTTGGTTGTAGGGGGGGGGGGGGGGGGGGGGGCTCGAACCCCCCTGCCTAAGGGTCTGGTGGCGCACCTGAAGACTTGTGTTTAGATGATGAGAGACTATTTTGTACCTAAGAGACTTTTATGTTATATTATATTATATTATATTATATTATATTATATTATATTATATTATATTATATTATATTATATTATATTATATTATATTATATTATATTATATATACAGTATGGTGTGTAACCTGACTAAGCTTTGTTTAGGATGGATGCCACGTTGAGATCACATGCCCAGCTGATTTGGACCTATGGAATATATTTAACTATATTATCAATGTCCTGAAGAGTTTTTGTGTAACTGAAAATAACAAATGTCAGTACAGTAACACCATGTTTCTCTCTCTCTGTCTTCTGTCTCCCTCCTCTTCTTGTCACTCTCCTCAGTAAACGGTGCACCCAACAGCCAAATCACTACCCCCAAATCCGCCAAATCCTCCAGCTCGTCCCCGACCAGCCCCCGCAGTATGCGCAACTTCAAGGTAAACCCGTCTGCATGGCAACAGACACCCTCTGTGCTGCTAATCAGTGTACGGCAGAAACATTGCTAGTTTTAGAATAGATTATTTCTTCATCGAGCCAGAATGCAATCAGGTTTCTGGATGCTGACTCATGGATGATGAAGTCATGACACTTTCACTCGTGATTAAGAGTTTATAGAGGATGACTAAATTAATACCCCTCAACAAAATGACGCAGCAATAATGACACCTTTTAAATGATAGTACATTCAAATGTTAAAACTCTAATCAAGATAATCTACAGAACAGAAAAAAGAAAAGAATAAACGTTCAGAAGCAGTTGAGTGTAAATGGTGAGAAAATGTAATTTTTTTTTGTTTTAACTATCCCTTCTCTCTTATGCTGTGTTCACACGAGCGAATAAAGGCTGATTTATACTTCTGCGTCAATAGCACGCGTATGCTCCGGCGAAGCCTTCACTCAGTCGCATACCTCTCACTGTGGCTGACGCCAATGCTGACACGCAGCTGTCAAAAAATGTAACTACACGTCGCAACCACGCATAGTGCAAGCTCTGTGATTGGTCGGCTTGGTAGCACTGACCGGGATCGAGAGCTAGTAGCTGTGCTTCATGTGCTTTAGGAAGGCTGAAAAACGTCTCTGTCTTGAATCCACTAGGTGCACCCAGCTCTGTGAGGTCATAAACTCCTCCAGAAACTATACCTGGATGATGAAGGCTTTCAGCTGTGCTTCCGACTGAGCCGAGCCCAGTTTGATGAGCTGTTGTCTGGTGTCGGCAAAAGGATTTTTCCTCAGGACATTAACGACAGGTGCTGTCATAATCACGCCCATACTAGAGCAAGCTCCTGATTGGTTAATGCAGAGCGAATGTTCGCTAAAGTTCAGATTTTCCAACTAGAGCGAATCGTGCAAATGCTCAATTTGCGCCACTTTATTCATGCGCAATGTGTCATTCGTGCCACCTCATATATGTGAAATGCGCCGCAGAATGGCTATTTGCGTCTTTCCATTGACTTAACATGTAAATCAATAGCGCTTGATGCTTCATCCACATCAGGTGTGAACACAGCATAACACTTCCAATGCATGTAGTAACCTTTGTTATTTATAGGGATGTCAAAATTAATCGTTTCTTCGGTGCACCGCAATGCAGATGGGGACAATACGACAATATCGGTTCAGTAATAGATCATAACCGGTTATTACGCACTGACGTCATTTATCCCCTATGTGCGATGTCGCGGTAGAATACTATGGCGAAGGAGGCGAGGGTGAGTAAATAAAACACTCCTACTACTTAAAAAGCAGATAATTGTGCACATGTGTGAGTGTCATGGACACAGTCTTTCACTGACACTGAGGAATGGTAAAGCACGAGCTGCTATTTCACTACTAGGGAGAAATGATGTAAAACTCCAACTCTGCCCCCTCTCTCTCTGCGCTTTCGTTTCTAAAGCCAATCGCAGCCCTTTCTGTTGAGCGGGTGAAGACAATGACAAATCATTGGGGTGTAAGAACTTGCCAGTGCTCAAAAAGCAAGCGGGATAATATTTACCTTAGTTTATTTGTTATGAATGCTCATGCTGTCTTCTGTGCATGTATTGGAGATTGTCTAAAACATTCACAAAAAATGTTTTTTTTGAGCAGTCAAAATTAAAGGTACAGTTCATATATCTGACTGCTTGTATTAAAGGACGAAATAGTTTTACAAGTAATATATAAATATAAACATATTTATAGATTTTAATACATTTTTTTTTCTTGTGTTGTAAAGAAAAAAATCTAATTATGTATGGAAAGCATCGTCAATGCACCGTGATGCACCAAAATATCAAATTGAACCGAATTGATGGCATGATAATCGTAACCGAACCGAACCGTGAGACCAGTGTAGGTTAACACCCCTAGTTATTTATGTTCAGTATTTTAAAAAGGCGGGTCAGAAAAGATTTAGAATTATAATATATTTAGAATTATATCATTATATAGATTATATACTATATAATCTATATATTATATATTAAGTCTTGCATTTTTTGATAATATATGCCTGATTTTATCTAATTTCTTTCTATGTATCTTTGTTGAAAAATAATGTGAATGGGATATTAATGACACCTTTGGTTGCTACAAAAATCAACAGCAACCTGCACTTTAAGATTGAACACTTTATGCAGACAAAACAAAATTAATACTCATAGTCCCTGACAGAGCATTGAGGTCTTATGAATGTTTCCATATTAACATGAAGTAAATCTTTTCAAAATTCACCAAAAAATGTAAAAATCCCAAATGTGAATTAGATACATTCCTATTAAGAGTGTACTCACACTATGCTATCCGATCCGAACCGTGCCCAGGCCCGTTTCCCGGATCGTTTGAGAAGTGTGAGTGCTCTGAATCTGAATCTGAGAGCGCTGTTTACTTGGGCTTTGGCACAGTATGCTTGTGTGTGAGTGCAAAATGTGCCTGAGCCCGAAACTGAAAGCAAGACGTGACTTTTAAGGGACTGTTTGATATGGATTAATTAATCATTCATACTGTTTAATGAACGCAAACTGTTGTAGTTTATTAAAGACGCAAACCCCTCACTGCACGACAGCTGCACCTTCAGCAAACCTCCTAATTCCTGCAGCACGAGGACTTTATGATTGTTTATGAGCGTCAAAAGTGGCTGATCTGTTCGGCAACAAATTTGACTACGTGTCACCGCATATCAAACGACTTAAACAATATAACTAAAGAAATCTCCACTGTGCTGAGCGAGAGCGCTTCTGAACAGCGCATCATCGATGACGTAAGCGTGCCCAGGCCCGAATGTAATGTGAGTGCGGGCCGTCGGGGGAGACTGGAGGGGGAACAAGCGTGCAACTGTTCAAGGCAACTGTACATAATGTGAGTACGCCCTAAGTTATTTGAGCATCTAAGGGTGTACTAGGCTATCCGAACCATGGAGAGACACGTTTGACCCCCATTTCCCAAACAAGTGTGAGGGCTCCGAATCACACTCAGGTGTGGTTCAGATGGCCGGCCCTGGCCCGATTGGAAGAGGTGTGCCAGATCGCGGTTCGGTTGGGCTTTGGCGTGGTGCGCTTTTAGTGTGAGTGCAAAGCTTGCCTGAGTGCAAAACTGAAGATGTAACGTCACTATTAAAGTCCCCATTATTTAAGCTAACCCTTTTTTACGCAAGCCAAAATCCAACTCAAATAAGATCAAGAACTTGATTTTTTTTATCAGTTCAATTTAAGTTATCGAGTTAAATTTAAAAAGTCTTACAAAATTGCGTTATATAACTTAGTATATTTTTTACAAAGCTTACAACTCAGTTTTTGGCCAAGTGCATCTACCGTTTTAGTTTCAGCCCAGAAATTTCATTTCTAGTTTAAATGCTTGATGTTAATCTGTCATGTTCGTCTTTCGGATGAGACGTTAAACCGAGGTCCTGACTCTCTGTGGTCAATAAAAATCCCAGGATGTCCTTCGAAAAAGAGTAGGGGTTTAACCCCGGCATCCTGGCCAAATCTGGCCTCTGTCCATCATGACCTCCTAACCATCCCCATATCATCATAATTGGCTTCATCACTCTGTCTCCTCTCCACTAATCAGCTGGTGTGTGGTGTGCGGTCTGGCGCAAAATGGCTGCCGTCGTGTCATCCAGGTGGATGCTGCACACTGGTGGTGGATGAGGATATTCCCCCTAATGTGTAAAGCGCTTCGAGTGCCCAGAAAAGCGCTATATAAATGTAAGGAATAATAATAATAATTATTATTATTATGTTAGAATAATGTCTGCGATAACTTAATAGCTACAAAATCTTGCATGTTCAAATACTATTCTTGTGCGGATTAATACTGACAACACTGCGTTAGTTAACAGCGCCGTCTAGTGGCTGTTTGTAAATCTCTCCTGGGTCCCTCCAGTCCTTTTTATCTTTGTGGGTGCAAACTCCCATGAGATGATAGTGTTAGTGTTTTAAATGCATTGCAGCATTCAAAATAAGCGCAAGCACCATTTTGATGTTGCCTTCTCAATACATGTGCCTCCCGAATAAAATAATTGAGATGTTCAGTAGTTGACTGCATAGAGGTCTGGTAAGGGCATAGACATCTTCAAACCACACTTGTAGACTAACTGAAAATCCTGTCTGAAAGATCTAATCAGTCCTATTCTTGGAAGAATTGCAAGTGGAGGCATTGAGATCATGCTGAGGTCTGACTAGAGTACTCCGCAATTAAACCAAAGGTCAAAGTCAAGTATGATCAGAGCTTCAAGAACTCCTGCTGTTAATCTGCTTAACTGACTTGTCCATCAGAGTGTAAGCTTCTTGTTGTACCGATGCTATCTTTAAAGCTTTTTAGAAAAAAATAAAAAAAGTTAAAAGAAAAAAATGCATGACAAAGAGAATTAATAATAAAATAATAATAATAAATAAACAAAAAAAAAAATTATTTCTGTTGAACACAAAATAGTATATGTTGAAGAATATCCAAAACCTGTAATCAATGACATCCATAGTATACATGTTTTTCTGCAATGGGTACCATACAGTACATTCCAACACTCCCAGTTTTCCTGGGAGTCTTTCATATTTCACATCCATCTTTTCCGTTTTGTTATTTCACCCAGGAAACTCCCTTAATTTCTATGGCCCAATCAAGTTACAAAAAATAACTTTTTGTCCATGTTTGTCAGATAATGTATGAAGCTAATCACCTCACACAATTGATGTAATATTCAAATCTCTTAGCATTTTTTACCTCATTCTACAGTAGCAACATATGTTACAACCTAGTTGCGCTGTTGATTTCTGGTAGATACGGGATTTGAACAGCGGCAGTAGCAACGCCAGTGGTAGTAGAAGAACAAGCAGGAACTGAAGATAGTTGCTGTAGAGGCCTAGCACAGCACCACCAGGGATGAAACCCAGTGTCTGGTGATGTCTATGCATTCCAGACTTCAGGCTATAATTGACTGCAAAAGATTTGCAACCAAATATTAAACAGTGAAAGTTTGATTTATGATTATTATTGTGTCCAATTACTTTTAGGGCTTACTCACACTATGCTATCCGAACCGTGCCCAGGCCCGTTTCCCGGATCGTTTGAGAAGTGTGAGTGCTCTGAATCGGGCTCAGGCACGGTACACTTGGGTGGCCCTGGCCCGGTTGGAAGAGGTGGGCCAGAGCGCGGTTCACTTGGGCTCAGGCGCGGTACGCTTACCGTGTGAGTGCAAGCGTGCTTGAGCCCGAAACTGAAAGCGAGATGTGACTTTTAAGGGACTGTTTGATATGGATTAATTAATCATTTGTACTGTTTAATGAACGCAAGCTGTTGTAGATTATTAAAGACGCAAACCTCTCACTGCACGTCAGCTGCGCATTCAGCAAACCTCCTAATTCCTGCAGCACGAGGACTTTATGATTGTTTATGAGCGTCAGAAGTGGCTGATCTGTTCAGTGAAATATTTGACTGCGTGTCACAGCATATCAAACGACTTAAACGATATAACTAAAGAAATCTCCACTGTGCTGAGCGAGAGCGCTTACTGAGCAGCGCATTTTTGATGACGGAAGCGCGCCCAGCCCCAAATGTAATGTGAGTGCGGGCCGTCGGGGGAGACGGGAGGGGGGACAAGTGTGCTTTGGCCCGATTCAAGGCAACTGTACATAGTGGAGTACGGCCTTAGACCCTTAACAAGTGGGAGGCACATATGCAAACTGTTGTAATTCCTACAGCGTTTACCTGATTTGGATGTAAATACCGTTACTCAAATTAAAGCTGCCAGTCTGAAGTTAAAGCACATCTTGTTCATTTCATTTCAAATCGATTGTGTTGGTATATAGAGCCAAAAATGTTAGAATTGTGTCCATGTCCCAATATATATGGACCTAAATGTATATATTCTTTTTAAAAATATTTTATTTATAACAGTTTTATAAGTACAAAGCAGAACAAAACATTTACACAATCTATAATACGTTTTGTACAAATGATAAGAAAAAATACAGAAAAAAAAAGTTAATTATTAATAAAAAAACATAAAATAATAATAATTAAAACAAATTAACCTTCCCCGTAGTCCATCCAAACATGCTCTATATAGAGTAAATCATATATGCCATTAAGTTTTACTTGATCAAACTCATTCATTCATTCATTTTTACTTTCGGCTTAGTCCCTTTATTAATCAAGGGCCCCACAGTGGAATGAACCACCAACCCATCCAGCACATGTTTTATGCATCGGATGTCCTTCCAGCCACAACCCATCTCTGGGAAACACCCACACAGACTTATACACTACGGACAATTTAGCTTACCCAATTCGCCTGTACCGCATGTCTTTGGACTGTGGGGGAAACCGGAGCACCCGGAGGAAACCCACGCGAACACGGGGAGAACATGCAAACTCCACACAGAAACGTCAACTGACCCAGCCGAGGCTCGAACCAGCGACCTTCTTGCTGTGAGGCGACAGCACTACCTACTGCGCCACTGCGTCGCCTTTGATCAAACTCAAAACATTGAATATATATTTTCTACTAAGGTGGCCAATGGGTACCGACTTCCAACAATCTTCAAAATATCATCTTTTGTGTTCAACAGATAAAAAAAGAAACTCCTAAAAGTTTGGAAATACTTGAGGGAAAGCAAATGAATTTAAATTTGTGGGTGAACTGTCACTTTAAGTATAGAGTATGCTTAGGTTTTTTATTCATGTGTTAAAATGTACACACACATATATGCAGTTGATCTCACAGCCCTTTATTTTAGTATTTCTCCGTTATAAATGAACCATCTGAAGCAAAGCTAGTTCAATAAAACATTAGTAAAAGCTACATTAAGTCACATTAGCAGGCTAAAATCAGAAATATGCCGTTTTCAGATGCCTGTGAATGTCTATTATGAAACACTCTTTAAGAAATTATTAATAGTATTCCACTGTTATAGTGCTCTTATGGCTGAATAAGTAACTTTTGATGGAATAGTTTCCTCTCAGGCTGGTTCTTTGCACATTGTTCATGAGATTTCAAGCTAATTTTAGAGCAAACGCGCCAACGTTGTGGTTACATAAATATCTTCCCACTTCCCTTTAGTTTAGTTGCAACAAGCGGATGGCAGCCCCTGTCCGTCTCTCTGTACAGGTATTATGAAACTCTGCTTTCTGTGAAACACTCAGATCTGCTGCAGGTCCTTCTGGGTATTCAAGCTTTCAGTTGGGTATGATTGCATTATCACTTTTTTGGCTTTATATTTCATTCTGCTATGTATTTGAGAATTGGATTGGTAATACCCACCTGTTTCTTGCCTACCTAGAGAAATGCTGTAGTCTCTATTAAACCAGCTTTAACCAGGCTGCCAAGTTTCGTCTCCATTTGCTTACTTAGGCTTCTCTCACGTGTCAGTGTCACTTCGGTTTAATCCCTTATTTGGCTACTGAATTAAGAAAACATGCAGGCTTTTTAATCGTACTGATTGCCAGAGCAGGTCCATTAGTTTGTGTGCCAGTCATACGCAGCTTGGCTCTCTTTGCCTCCTCATCAATCATTTATTTCAATAAGGATGATGCTTAACCCTTTAACTTCCTCTACAATTTTTATTTTATTTACAAATTTCTTTGGTTGAATTGTGTTCCTGACATTATTGTAAGCATTTTTAGTTTTTGTTGTTTGTTGAGTTTTCTGTTTCAGTGAAATTGAACAAAATGTAGATATGATTCCAGTTAAAGGGTTAATGGCAAATAGTATTATGTTTCTGTTTAAAAACATTATGCTTTATTGATAAGGTTTTGTATAATTGCATAGCTGCTATAGTTTATAGTGCTGCGTTTTCTTTTAGGGCTGGGTAATATACATTCATGTTTGTGATGATTTGGTAACTCTTTTTTTAGTCTAGTTTAAGTATGACAGTGTTACTGTGTGAATAAAACTGTGAATTTCAATTAAAAAATATTTAAGACAGAAACATTAACTTTTATTAAAAATAATGTAAATTAATTAACAAATCTGAGCATTTATCATTTAAATGAAGAAATGTAAATAGTTTTTGGTCCTTTTGATGTTTTTTTTACTAGTTTTGTCCTTGCTGAAAAAAAAGTATAAAAATGTCCTGACTGCAACCTTTTGATTGGTATTGTATTGTAAAAAAAAAAACAACAAAAAATCATATAAAAATCTTATAAAAAAATCTTTATATGTTAATTACTGGATATTAAATATATAAATTGTGTCTTTTTTCTGTGTTTGATTCTGCAAAAATAAAAAATGATGTGTGGGAATCATGCATTGACGTAAGATATGACTTTTATCCTTTATTCCAGACTGGCTGGTAACAAAATGTAAAAATTATTTATTGAAAAATACTGATCTTCGGATAATCTGCTAATGCCTGTGGTCGTGAAAATACCTTTATTTCTTAACACATTTTATATATGCTTAAATTAATTAATTAATTAATTAATTGATGTTTAGTTAAATTAATGATATGTTTTATCAGAAAAAAATTTTCATTAATTTCATTCATAAATGTCATACCTTTTAGCTATATCACCCAGCCCTACATTTCAGTATATACAGTTGAAAGCACAACTATTAGCCGTCCTGTGAAATTATTTTTCAAATCTTTTTCAGATTTTATTTCCAAAAAATAAATTGTACAAATTGTTATTGCACTATAAAATAACTATTGAATTGATTTAATAATTTATTCCAGTGGTTTTAAAGATGGATTTCAGCTTCATTACTTCAGTCATCAGAGTCACATGATCCTTCAGAAATCACTCTAATATTAATTATTATTATTATAATTATTATTAATGGTAATAGTAATAAAAGCAATAATGACTAGAGTAATCATTTCATTTGAAACTGCATACAATAAGAAAGAAGTTATTTAAATTTTTTATAAATACTGAACAATTTAACTTTTCTTTTTTTACATTTAATAAATGGCGCCTTGATGGACAATCTTTTTTCTTAAAAAAAAAAAGAAATATACAAGTTGAAGTCAGAATTATTAGCCCCCCCTGAATTATTAGCCCCCCTGTTTATTTTTATTCCCCAATTTCTGATTTTCTCAACACATTTCTAAATATAATATTTTTAATAACTGATTTATAATAACTGATTCATTTTATCTTTGCTATGATAACAGTAAATAATATTTAACTAGATATTTTTCAAGACACTTCTATACAGCTTAAAGTGACATTTAAAGGCTTAACTAGGTTAATTAAGGTAACTAGGCAGGTTAGGGTAATTTGACAAGTTATTGTAAAATGATGGTTTGTTCTGTTGATTATCGAAAAAAAAAATATAGCTTAAAGGGGCTAATAATTTTGACCTTATAATGGATTAAAAAAATTAAAAAGTGCTTTTATCCTAGCCAAAATAAAGCATATAAGACTTTCTCCAGAAGAAAAAATATTGTCAGACATACTGTGAAAACGTCCTTGCTCTGTTAAACATCATTTGGGAAATATTTAAAAAAGAAAAAAAAATCAAAGGGGGGCTAAAAATTCTGACTTCAAATATTTACATTAAAAAAGCATTTGGGAAATAATTTTTAAAAATCAGATTTCACAGGAGGGCTAATCATTTTAACTTTAACTGTAAACAAAATGCCAATGGTGCTTTAAAATGTTAAAATCTTTTGCAACTAATCTTGTGTTTGTTTGTAGATTCCGACACATCACTCCTCCGCAGGCAATGTGAACGGCTCCTCTGAGACACAACATCATAACAACAGTGTGAGCCCTGAAGGTAAATGTCCATCCACTATTAATCACAGTCTTTCGCTCACCTCGCCTCGTATCGTGGTGCTTTTCAGGCCCCAAAGGGCATTTGAGGGGCATGACAGGTTTTGGCGGCGAAAGCGCTGACACATACCACTCTGTGCCACATTTTATCAGGCTCTCTCCTACACATTCACACACACACTGGGGTGGCAGAGTATGAGCAAACGTCCCAGCTCAGCCGTGCATGAGTCACAATGACCTTCAGCTGTTTGTCTGCATAGTGCAGCAACCAAATCTGAACTGCTGGATGAGGATGTTGGGGCTGATCTGTTGTTTGAGGGTTTAATGAAACATCCCTCTGTTGTTTATTGGTCAAATGATATGAATATGATCATGTGATGTGTTTCAAGCTGATATGTTTAATCTGTGGCTTTATTTTCATTTAGTTAACGGAAACAGGAACCTTGCTGCTTCCACTATCTTGGACAAGTACAAAGTTGGCAAAGTTATCGGTGATGGAAACTTTGCTGTGGTGAAGGAATGTGTTGAACGGTAAGAATATGATTCATTTCGAAAGTCTTGAAAACATTTGATGCCAATTTTGCCACACATTTATTAAGGATTTTAATCAAATGTCTGTAACATACTTGGGTTAAAATTCCTGAATGGTCACAAAAAAAATTATTTTGAAGAAACTAGTACATTTTGCATCTTCAAAATAGATATTTTATAATTTTTCAAAAACTTAAATGAAACCGTTTGTATAATAACACAAAGCTGAGCTGTCTTTAAAAAAAAATGTTTGTATGTGGGAAATTTTGCAGCACGAAGGTAAAGAACGAGATTCCTCCATTTGGCCTCTTTACTTTCTCTTTACTTTACTTTTACTCTTTACTTTGCTCTTTTATTTTCGCGGATAAGAAAACGGTTCTGTACACACTCCACTGAAGACATCCATTAGCCCACATATTTAATTTTGTTTGTTAAGCGCAAAGATTTGTTTCAAAACTATTTCTAAATTCAGTTTTAATTTCTAGCAAACGAATAAATGAACAATAATAACAAAGTGGATATTTGGATATATCCTATTTTTATGCCATAGTGATGCATATCTCTCCAAAACCCTACAAGTGGACAAATCTAAACTTGTTTTTCATAAAACAAATATAAATATGCATATCATAGGGTATCATGGTGGCGCAGTGGGTAGCACAATTGCCTCACAGCAAGAAGGTCGCTGGTTCGAGCCTCAGCTGGGTCAGTTGACATTTCTGTGTGGAGTTTGCATGTTCTCCCCATGTTCGCGTGGGTTGCCTCTGGGTGCTCTGGTTTCCCCCACAGTCCAAAAAACATGCGGTACAGGTGAATTGGGTAAGCTAAATTGTCCATAGTGTATGTGTGTAAACGTATGTATGGATGTTTCCCAGTGATGGGTTGCAGCTGGAAGGGCATCTGCTGTGTAAAACATGTGCTGGATAAGTTGGCGGATCATTCCGCCAAAAAGAAAATGAATGAATGAATGATGCATATAATAAATGTTACTACAAATAATAATAACATACTAATGCAAATTGTCATGAATAAACTGAAAAAAGCCCTCCTGAGGTGAAGAAGGGATGAAGGCAGTGGTTTTTATATTTTTGTAGAAAATAATCATTTTTTATAGATTTTAATCCTTTACTTTTTTTTTAATATGTGAAGATATTTGTGTATTGCTGTACATCCTGTTTGTATTAAGCAATGTGTGAGTGTTTGGACGCACATAGGCGCATAACTAACACGCTCTGCGCTTTAGACCATATTTTAGTTGGTCAATGGCGCTGCATATTTCAGTTCCTCAAATTAGCAACGCGCCAATAATGCGCCTTAACACACCTTCTTTTTAGACCAGCACACCTATGAGTCCACAAAGTGGCGCAAATGGATTTGCTATTTAAACAACGTGGCACAGAACGTGAAAATGACAGTTGCGCTGGTCGGCATAAACGTGTGTTTTAAACATGTCGTGGTATCTGGCTTGAGGTTAGCATCTTAAGCTAAAGCACAAAAAGAAAAATGTCAACTCTGTTAGTGATTTCTATTGTTGTTGTTGTTGTTGTTATAGATTCTGAAAACATTTGCACTGCTTAATATTGTTGAGCAAACAGGGATTTTTTTTACGTCAATTTGAAATAAGGAAAATAATCAGATGTTATATAATGCACATACGCTAGTGCCCCATTGCTTAATACCACATAGATGTAGATAACATTTAACACGCTATCTTTATTTCCGATGGGATGGGAATTGGGTGTAAGGATGCCCGTGAGCCTTTATAGCCAAACAGAGAAAAGAGGGCACAATTTTTAAGAGACCTATTATATGGCTTGTAGGTGGTTTTAATCAAATAGCTAACTTTTTTGTGGTGTTTTTAGTGGAGTGGTGTTAAAAAGCGTGTCTGAAAAGGACCAGGACCATAACATTTTCATCCAATCATTGAATTCGATCTGAAAGAAAGTGAAAAACTGTCTGAAACGAGAAAGAGCTAAAAGCTTAATGTTGTCTTAATTAATATATGTCCTGTATTCTTAATTTTATTACCTGTTCATTTCAGCTGAAAACTCTATTAAATTGTATGTACTTCTACAGAAGTGTCTTGGAGTTTGGAGATTGCAAAAATATTGGTGGAAGCACATTTTCTGGAAAAGCCTCTGTAATTTTCTCGTTTTTATTTTTAGGCTAAAAGGTTCAAAGCAGGATCTCTTGTGCACTGAAAGGACATCATCCTCAGAAATTGTTCCCTGAGGCTCTGAATGCACTGAAAACAGACCTTCATTAACCTCGCTAAAACAAAGACTATTGTTCTCTTTCTTTACACAGATCCACTGGAAAGGAGTTTGCACTGAAGATCATCGATAAAAACAAATGCAGAGGCAAAGTGAGTTTTTTTTTTGCCACACTAATTAATAAAGGTCAAATTTAGAAAATGCCATGCATAAATATTCCGTACCAACTATGAAACATCTGCAGTGTATTAATAAGTAATGTGTGTATACATATTTTGTTCTTATGATAGTGGGTGGATTATTATAATCTTAAATGCAAGTGTATCGATGGTCTGTGGAAATTTTGGTCCATTTAATAAGGCTGAATAGATTCTATTTTATTTATTGCCATTTATCTGACTAATCGAAATGCAATTAGTGCATAATTTTCAATGCTTTGTGAGAACATTTACTGATCTAATCAAGAATCTCTGGGATTTAGCTGTGCTATATGGTCAAGACTAATGGAAATCTATCATACAGATGTGTTTGTTTAACATTCATTCATTTTCTTTTCGGCTTAGTCCCTTTATTAATCTGGGGTCGGAATGATTTATTAATCACAGCGGAATGAACCGCCAACTTATCCAGCATATGTTTTACGCAGCGGATGCCCTTCCAGCTGCAACCCATCACTGGGAAACATCCAAACACTCTCATTCACACACATAGACAATTTAGCTTACCCAATTCACCTGTACCACATGTCTTAGGACTTGTGGGGGAAACTGGAGCACCCGGAGGAAACCCACACGAACACAGGGAGAACATGCAAACTCCACACAGAAATGCCAACTGACCCAGACGAGGCTCGAACCAGCGACCTTCTTGCTGTGAGGCAACAGCACTACCTACTGAGGCACCGCGTCACCCTTTTGTTCAACATTTAATGTCAAAATTAGTAAAAGTAGATCCAGAGTTGGTTTTAGTGTAGCTTATATTCCTCTGATAATGCTTTCCACATTTATTTGTAATATGGATTTGCTTTCATTCAGTGAGTCAGTGAGTCCGTCAGTCAATCAGTCATTTTCTTAATATTACTTAAACTTTAAATCAAGATATATTTAATTGAGAAGAAAATGCTTACCAATATGTCAGTGGGGTTAAATAAACCTTATTTTACCTTACAAATAATTTTTTCCACTATAGCTACTGTATACATGATCTAGCTTAAATAATTAGTGATAAATTGTTACTATTAAAAGCTCTGCTGCTTTTGGACCACGTCCCTCTCATCTTATCATACATTGGGTTAACTTTCCTGTCCGAAAATAACCCGCCTTCACTAAATCTATAAAATAAAGCATTAAAATTTTATTTCAATTCTCAAAACTATTTTGCTTCAAGAAACAGCTTCATCTGCATCACAAACTTTTTGAATGTTTAGGTTTTCCCTTATCAGTGTTTCAAGAGTTCACACTTAGCTGATGATTAATTATAAAGCTTGTTTGGCATGCTGTCCCGGGAGAGAGCCCTGAGCTCATGAGATCCTCGAGCCCGGGGCTCCCTCCCGTTGCAAGGCGAGAGGGGAGATCGAGCTCAGGTAGATCTCGAGAACTCCCCCATCGTAGTGATTGAAGAGCAGATAGTAGTTCTCTTTAACGAGATAGGTACTAGATAGAGAGCAAGTCTATAGTGTTGATTAATCAATAACTTAGGTTGCATGTTTTTAATCGGTGGGAGGAAACCGGAGGACCCGGGGAAAACCCAAGTGAGCACGGGGAGAACATGCAAACTCCGCACAGAAAATGCCCGCTGGTTTGGTAAAGCCTAGAACCATTGACATTCTTGCTGTGAGGCAACAGCGCTAAGCGCTGGGCCACCGTGTCACCCATCTAAAAAGAGGAGGAGTAGGGGTGGAAGGGGGGATTCTTCAAAGCGAAGATAGTGGTGATATAAAACCCGGGGTATTTATAGTAGCTTAGGGATCATCTGATTGGTGCATGGTGATTTGGATAATGTGGGTCCAGCGGCTAGCAATCATAAGCACGTGATCCTCTCGAAATTAGTTTATAAATAAACTTCACAAATTATTTCATCAGTGTTTAATCAGTGGGCAACACTCATTTTTTACTCAAGTAAATGGTATATTTTGCTAATGCTAAAAGTACCTGCATAGGTTTTTAGCAAGACAATAGTCATACACATTAAAGCAGCACATTTTTGTAGTGTTTACTTGTCTGGAAGGAGTGTGCATGTGTGTGCCACTAGTTTTTGTGGTGTAAAAATGATTTTATAGCTTGTTGGTCAAAATTCACCTGAAGGACAGCTGTTGTATCCTAAACGTGTACAGCCTTCATGAAAATATTGTAGTCATTTTAGAAAAAACTCACCAAAATTCATTTTCTGCTGCAATGGCACCCGGTCATTTGTAAGTCAACAGGAGGGTTAAAAAATGTCAAACTTAAAATTTCAAGATTAAACTCAGCATGTGTCTATATTTTACCCAAATTTGGGTTAAAAGCAGCATTTTATTTTATTTTATTTTATTGTATTTATTTTACTTTTTTTTCTTATTTTAATTTATTTTACTTTTTATTATTTTTATTATTTTTTAATTTTTTTTTATTTTACTTTAATTTTTAATTTTATTATTTTTTTCTTTATTTTAGTTTATTTTTTTTATTTAATTTAATTTTACTTTATTTTTTATTAAATTTCATTATATTTTATTTTATTTTTTATTTTATTAAATTTTATTTTATTTTTTATTTTATTTTATTTTATTGTATTTTATTGTGTTTTATTTTTCTTGATTTTATTTTATTTTAGCTTACTACAGGGTGTCCGTGAGGTCCTAAAAAGTCTTAAAATGTCTTACATTTCAAAAGCAAAATTTTTGGCCTTAAAGTCTTAAATTCACTGAAATATTGAAAATCATTTTAAACGGGTCTTATTTTTCCTTTGTTTATGTGAAGCTAAACCCAATCGATCCAACACGCATCCAATCACCAACAGTACATCAAAACTGTTCATAACTAATAATTTAACAGTCTGTTGTGAATACATTTAGCTTTTAAAGAGTTTTTTTTATGTTGAATAAAGCGAATGTATACAACTAAGGTCTGCTTGTTTTGACACATTATTTCAAATATGAAGCTAAGAAGTAACTAATTAGATTTTATTTTTCTGTTGGGCCATAAAAAATCCTTAGTGTTATTACTTTATAAGTTTGAAATTTCATTCTTCATGGTCTTAAAAAGGTCTTAAAAAGTCTTAAATGTGACTTGGTGAAACCTGCAGAAACCCTGTTGCTAGCTGTTTTTTTCACTAGAATAATAAAACCTGCTAATTAGGAGGAAGCATTCACATATTTGTGGCCTTGTGTATGAATGAAATGTAAACAGCAGTTAGTTATACTGATGGCCAGTGTCTCGTCATTTAATTTCAGCCTGTGCTTTAACCAAGGAAGTTAGTTTCCTGTTTGCCTTGTTTCCTGCAAGAACAAACCACAGGAATTCATGTGGATTTACGACTGAGTATCTAAAGACCAACAACTGCTGAGAGCTGCTGCATGCTTGTGAATTAGTTGTGACATATTTTGAATCCACAGGAGCACCTGATTGAGAATGAGGTGGCGGTGCTGAGGCGAGTGAAACATCCTAACATCATCATGCTGATTGAGGAGGTGGATACACCTGCTGAGCTCTATCTGGTCATGGAACTTGTGAAGGTAATGTTTGTCTGTCACCTCTTATACTGTAAGCACACACACAAACACATACATTTTTACTGTATGAAGAGTTCAGATGCAAAAGCCTCTAAGTGGCGTCTGAAATTTTCTACTAAAATGAGCATTTTCTCTTATGCTTATGTTCAGTTGTTTTACTTTAAAGGCAATAAAAGATCCTGTTAATAGTCATACAAGTGAACTCACTGTACATACCAGCGATATCACACGGCAATTCGTAATGTTTTGATTTAGTGGCTAATTCATAGGAAATCATACAATCTCATTCGTACAATTTAGTACGATTTGATGGTGTTTAGGGCTGGGGTTGGGTGTCATGCCTCCTTTTAGAAAATTGTACATTATCGCACAACTGAATCAAGGTTATTATAGTTAACGAAAACGAATGAAAAAATAACTAAAATTGAAAAATAATTTTTGTTAACGGAAATAAAAATTAAAACTAAAACTCACTGAAACTATTGTGTACATACAAAAGTAACTGAAATGAACAAAAATGATAGCAAAAATGTCCTTCGTTTTCGTCTTTGTAAATGTATTTAATACATAAGCCTTTTAGAAGTTAATCTATCTACTTCGCGATGCCAGTTTTACGCCAGGTTTTTGAGCCATACGGCACATCGTAATCTGTAATCCTGCTGCCATTGGACAGATCAAGCCGGTCCTCCTCGAGTTAGTCCTCACTGTTGCTCCTGCTACAAAAACAATGAGTGGACATGACAGCAGTATGGTGACAACATTAAATACGACCCAAGCAGACACTTAAAAGTATTAATTTAACACATTTGTGTCCAATAATAGGTTTTATTTCGGTATTAGTGATCTTGATCACAAACTAATCATTCTTTTTAACCTGATCTTCTAAGTGAACCGGTTGAACTATATCACTAAATTGAACTGAATCATTTGAAAAGATTCACATCTCCAGTAAGCACTTATCCTCAAAGACTTACTTTTTTTAAATGCCTGATACCCTCCTCTGACTCGAAATAAACAAAGCAGCCTTGCACACATATTGAACAGTACTTAGGCCTGCTATCTTGTGGGCTGTTGTATTTGAATTTGACGATGGGTAGATGGTAGTGTTCATGTGTCCTCTGAATACAGGTTTCAAAAATATATCTTTGGTTGAGTTATTATACAATTTTCTGATGATTTTGTATTTTGCACCTAACAAATATTCTAATTTATAAAAAAAATAAAAAATAACTAACTAACTAAAACTAACAATGAAGCTAATTTTAAAATATAGAAACTAATACAAGCTTGTAAATGTACCTCTAAAAACTAATTGAAACTAGCTTAATTTGAAACAAAAAAGTCAAAACGAAATAAAAACTAAAACTAATGAAAAATCCCAAACTATTATAACCTCAAAATGTCAATTAGTTACATTTCCTCATGAGATCAGGCTGGAACATACACACAAGAGCCAGAGGAAAAAACGTAGCCTTTAGAGACATAAAATAAAATAAAATAAAAATAAATAAATATAAAAAAAGACAAATTCTCTGCTTCTGAAACTTCTGGACTTAATAATTGAATATAATCTCCAGATTTTTTCATTTATATTTTTGACATTTATTTAGATTGTTTAGTTCTTTCTACATGGTTAATAATATAAAATAAATTCTAATTTATTTAGTTTACAGAAAAGGATTAGAATATGAGATGACCTATATTGTGATGGGAGATTTTTGTCCTATTGCCCAGCCCTATTATAATACAGGAATTGCTAAAATTCAAGTAAATTCTAAGGTGCACTCCTTGAAAAAAATCTTTTTGGCTCACGCTTGCATCGAATAATATACTAACACAATTCTGATAAATAGTAATAAGCTATTTTACTATTGGTGGATGTGGAGATTCCCCCCAATGTGCAAAGTGCTATATAAATGTAAGTAATTATTATTATTATTATTATTATTATTATTATTATTATTAGTAATAGTAGTAGTAGTAGTAGTATTATTTAATAAAATAATAATGATAGCCTATGAATAAAAGGTCAACCAGGTGGTTATGTTCAGGCCTTTACAGTAACTTTTTTGATCACCAGCCACTGTGGCTAGTAGTTTTCCACCTTTACTAGCCACTCGCCATTTTCACTAGCCACAATTTTGTCGTTGGGAAAGTATATTTCATATGCATAAATTTGACTTTGGCATGCTAAAATTACTTCATTTAGATTTTGTGTTTTTTCCACTTGCCTCCTCGTTCATTTAACTGTTTTTTGTGTTATGAGCTTACTCCATGACCATGAGCAAATGGGTTATGCTTTCATAAAAAAAAAGTGTTGCATTGAAATTAGATTTTTTTCACAGGACTTTTCAGGGCTCAACACAATAAGGATTTACTTTTTTTTTCTCTGGCCACACCAAACTAATTATTTCCTTGCCACAAATTTTGTGTCAAAACAAGTAAAATACTGCTGTATAAATATACTTTTTATTCAACAAAACATTTAAAAAATATATATTCTCACGCATCTAAATCTATGCACAGTGCTTTGTTCTGGCTCAAGATCCCCGATCACCAGTTAACTATGCATACAACAACATATTAAAGCAATATTATTTTAAAGGATGATTATTAAACTATATTAACAAAAATAACAGCAAGCAAAAGAAAGCGGGTAAAAAACATTCCGTGCACGATAATGAAAGGATGATGCCGCGCACATGGTTAATGTTAGGCCAATTAATAATCTGTTCAAAGAATGGTTAAAGCGAAAGCGACATTAACTGCTGCTGCTTACAAAGATTCTCAAGCCCTTGAAGGACTGTGGGTGCACGAGCATCGCACTAGTTTCGTTTCCAGGCACGGTTGCTTCAAGTGAGGAAACAGCACAGGAGCTTTGAAACACTTGCGTGCATCAAATCATCTGTGCACGCAACACTAAAGCCCTCGTCAGCGAGTGAGGAAAGCCTGTCTCACCGTGCGCGTGATCCTCTCATTCGTTATTCACCTGCTTTCTTTTGCTAGCTGTCATTCGTGCTGCTTCTCGATTCTAAGATCACATTAAGCAAATAGACAAACGGTCATAAACTAACAGTCTAATCTGTAGTGACGACGAGCCAGCACTGGCAATTTAAAAATGAGTTTCAGCCAGCCAAAGTGGCTAGTGGGAGTGGCTGTCTAACATGTCACAACCGAAATCTACCCACATTTGGCAAGTTGACGGGTGTTAATGTAAAGCCCTGGTTATGATGCTTGTTAAGGGTTAATGTGACCTCTGAACAGCATTTACTAAAAACTAAAAAACATTCAATATTAATTCAGAAGCAGTTCTGTGTCACAATATGATTCTCCTTTTAATAAAGTGAATGTCTTTTTGTTCATAATCCAGTGTTTGGGATGTTTAGTTACTATCTTGCTCATCTGTGTGTTTCAGGGTGGAGATCTGTTTGATGCAATCACCTCCTCAACCAAATACACTGAAAAAGATGCCAGTGTGATGGTGTTTGACCTGGCAGCAGCTCTCAAATACCTACACAGAATGTGCATCGTTCATCGAGACATCAAACCTGAAAATCTACTGGTACGCACACATACACTTAGGGCGTACTCACACTGCAGTTGCCTTGAACCGGGCCAAAGCACGCTTGTTTACAAAGTTAAAATGTAAAGAAATAAACAGTAAATAATTTATTGCCCTGCTACATATACGATACAGTAGGTTATTTGTAATTTCATATAATATACAGTATAACCACAATTTGTTATATCATCATAAGGATGATCATGTTTATATAAACAAACGAGGAGGACTTCTCTTCTCCTGAATCCCCGAATCTAAATGCAGACACAGTGGATAGCAGTGCAGCAGGTCTCTTTCCCTATCAATTGCAACCGTTAACCCTGCCGATAATCTGGAGGATTTGAAACATGGGTGAACATGGCAGCATGGCGATGTATCTGAATGGTAATGAACTCAACTGATAAAAGACAATGTCTGCAATTCTCCAATTCTCGTACAGCTCTGCTGCCAAAAATGCTTTCTGCACACAAACAGCTTGCCTGTATCAGTAGCACAGACAGCATCACAGGGTAAGCCATGCAACGAACTCCATGAATCATGGAAACAAACACAAAAGACCCTTCATAAACGGCTAAATACTGCGTGTCGTGCACTGTCTCAAACCTTGGCAGTTCTGGAAAGCACGTACAGTCATGAATAATTAAGAAGCAGAGTTCTCATAGGATAAGAAAACTCAGCTGTGAATAATAATGAGAAACCAACATGTCATTACTGAATAGGCAGACGAACAGTACGTCACCATTTTTGATCCCAACCCAATAATGATTTTAAAGATGAAATTAGCTAAATTGATTTTATAGATTAAATTAGCTGATAAAAGCTAAAAAAAATTATCCAGTTTTCCCCACAATTAAAGCTGACAGGTGCTAACATTGTCTTAATTGATGCTCAACACACACAAATCTGTTAAAATCTTACTTAAGTACTTGAGGGTTTCTTCAACATTTGAAGGTCCCATGAAATTAAAATAAAGTTTTTTAGATGCTTGTATCAGTATTTATGATGTCTATAAGCAAGTGCACACTAAAACAGTGACAGTTGCATTTGGAGATGTAGAATTCATATAATTATGTAAAGCTTGTAGTTTGTCATTTAAACTTTTGCCACCTAAATGGATCAATGATTTTATTCACCTAACCCAGGGATGGGCAAACTTGATCCTGGAGGGCCGGTGTCCCTGCAGACTTTTGGGTTCTGCAGACCCTAATCAAACACACCTGCCCGCAGCTTTCTAGTGATCTTGAAGATACTGATTAGTGTGTTCAGGTGTGTTTGACTAGTGTTGGAGCAAAAGTCTGCAGGGACAACGGCCCTCCAGGATCAAGTTTGCTCATCCCTGACCTAACCCCATACTTGTGACCTATCAAATGCTCTCTAGTATGTGACATTCCCCACCCCCTTCAAGACGCTTCACATTTGCTTGTGTCACTGGCAGAGCGGTGATAAAACAAAATGCTATTGAGTGTTTTTTTAGAAAGGGGAGGAGCTACACTATGTCCCACCCTCTTTTCATGTTTCAGTTGAAATTACATCAAACATCGAATAAAAATGCATACTTCAAAGCCCTTCACAGGACCTTTAACATTATATGCACCCTCAGGTAGGACATTAAATTAATTATTTACCCCAAAATGAAAATTCTGCCATCATTAATCATCCTTTTGTTTGACTTTTTTTCGTCTGTTGAACACAAAATAAGATGTTGCGAAGCAGCAGCCATCGACTTCCATAGAGTTTTTTTTTCTACTTCAGTATAGATATCAATAATGGCTGGTTGCCAACATTCTTCAGAAGATATTGGTTTTGCATATATTGCTAATAAATTTAGAACCACTGTAGTGTGAGTAAATGGTAAGGAAATATTCATTATTGGGCGAACTATCCCTTTAAATATTCAGTGTAATTATGAATGCACAGGGACAACACATCTGAGAATACATTTGTTGACAAACTTTGAACATGAAAATCATATTTAGAGGAAAACATGTCAGTCCTAACAGATACAAATAATTGTTTTGCCTCTGTCATGATGTGTATTGCAGGTGTGTGAGTACCCTAATGGTACAAAGTCTTTGAAGTTGGGTGATTTCGGCTTGGCAACAGTGGTTGAAGGGCCCCTGTACACTGTTTGTGGAACACCGACTTATGTTGCCCCAGAAATCATAGCTGAGTCAGGGTAAGAATCAGTGATTACTTTGTTTTTAACATTTATTCCCTTTGAAGCATGCTGGAGGATGAATGTTATTAACTGTGATTTTCTGTCTGGGATTTGCCACAGCTACGGGCTTAAAGTGGACATCTGGGCAGCTGGAGTGATTACCTACATCCTACTGTGTGGCTTCCCACCTTTCCGCAGGTATAACAAAGTTTATAAAAAATGCTCGGTCATTCACGTTAAAGTGGCAGTTCACACACAAAATGAAAAGTGAGTCACTATTTAATCACACTAGTGTTGTTCCAATGCAATATGGTCTACTTTTTTGTTATACCACAAACAATCAAAAAAAAAAAATTTGCTGGTTGTTCAAACTACTCAACACAATTCTTGAGGTTTTTTTTTGGGACAGCTTAATTGTTTTATGTTCAACCCACTTAAATTTGTAAAAGTGATTAAGTTAACTTAATCGATTTGTGTTGGGACAACATGAAGGAATTGTGTGGACAGTGAACTGTCACAATCACACTTCAATAGTGAATAAATGAAAGTGATGACCCAATCGCTTGATCCAATGAGGTGCTTATTATAAACAAAAAAAGACAAAGATGAATAATCTCAGAAGGGGGAAACATAAACATAAACATGATTTTAAAGCAAAACAGGAATCAAAAGCAACATAGCAACATAACACAAATGAAGTAGCATCAAGACACTCTTTAAAAAATGCTGGGTTCCACACAAATTGATTTGTGTTGGGACAGCATGAAGGAATTAAATTAACTTATTATTTTTTTACAAATTTAAGTAGATTGAGCATAAAAGAAATAAGTTGTCCCACCAAAATTTCATTTTAAAATAAGTAGTTTGAGCAAACAGCAAACATAAAGTGCAGGGCGTAAAAGGAGTACAAAAAGACAAACTAGTCACAACTAAACAGTAGCTAATGAATCAATAATTGGATAACAAGAGGACCTGGAATAATAAGACAGAAGAACACATGGTAACACAAACAATAACATGGGTCATGTGCTCACAAAACAATATAAGACAGGAGCAGTGTTACACAAACAAGAAATTTACCAAAGTTTTCTAGCTTCTGCTTATACATTTAATAAGCTTTAAAGGGGACCTATCATGCCCCTTTTGACAAGATATATAATCTCTGATGTCCCTAGAGTGTAAATGTGAAGTTTCAACTCAAAATAACCACACATATAATGTTTTATAACTCTTTGTAAGTGCCCCTTTTAGGCTTTGATCCAATTTGTGCCATTTTGGTGACTGTCACTTTAAATTCAAGATTGGTCACTTGTGTGCTTTTACTTGCCAAGACAGTTTCCGCAATTTCCACTGAATTGTGGAAATTGTGCAAGAGAAACACTCGCAATTTTAGTTTAATAATATATTATTTTTTTAGGTTTGTTTTTCAACAAGCCCTATTGTATATACTCTGAATACTTGTGATGTACTCGATCATTCGTTCATTCATTCATTCATTCATTTTCCTTCGGCTTAGTCCCTTTATTACAGTCGCTTTTGGTGCATTTCTCACAACACTATTTACATTTGCACAACAGTTAATGCCTAGTTGAAAACCTGCAAAAGCGTATCACTTGCTCAAAATGGATAGCTCATTCCTCAGAAGCAAGTACTCATGTCAATGAAAGTGTCCTTGTCATCAAAATGAAAAGTCCTGACACCATTGTTTATGAACAAGATAGTCAAATGGCTTTGTCATGTTTTCATTAGGACAGTTTACTCTGTACATTTTTTTCCAATGCAAAAAAGTCAGATTTTGGTGACACTTCCTGAAAATGCTCAAGACAGCACTATATACTATTTGCACAACCATTTAAGAACTACAGTAAAGTTAGGCATCACTGCATTTAGTGAGATATCTGAGTACAAGACACTGAATATCTGTGTTTCACATTTTTACTGCATTTGCTCTTTGCATTTCTAATTTATTCACAGCATTGTGCAAAAGAATAAATACACCCTTATTTACAACAAACATAAACTTCCTTTGGGTAGATTATATTGGAATATTAGAATATTAGAACTGAACCTACAATATACATAGGTCTGTAAATCATTCATGAAATTGTTTTGAGAAATGCATTAACTGTTGTGCAAATGTAATTGGTGTTGTGAGAAATGCACCAAAGCCACTGAGAAAAACTGTAATCAGGGGTCGCCACAGCGGAATGAACCACCAACTTATCCAGCATATGTTTATATATCTTAAACAGCAGATGCCCTTCCAGTTGCAACCCAGTACTGGGAAGCATCCATACACACACATTCACATACAGTATACTATGGCCAATTTAGTTTATTCAGTTCAGTTAATGAGTGGTTTTATTATTATTTATTACAATTGGTCTGATATTGTTGATAGCATACTGTTCTCTGCATTTATTATACATAAAGCCTATTTTGTATGTATGTGTTACTATTGCGTTTGCATTTGTTTTTTAGTGAGAATAACCTTCAGGAGGACCTATTTGATCAGATCCTTCTGGGGCATTTAGAGTTCCCTTCACCATTCTGGGACAGTATCTCTGATTCTGCTAAAGTGAGTGCAAACATATATTTTCACTCATTTCTCCTCTACATCCTCCTTTTCTTATTCTGTATCCTTTCTTTCATCCTACTCACACCATCATCTCGTTCACCTCCCTCTCTCTCAGTCTCCGCTTTTAAAGTGCTTTTGCATGCTAATGTTCTAAAACCTTTGTCTGCACTGAATGCCATAATTTTTGTGTGTGCAAGTCTTGACAAAATGTGCCAACTCGTAGGTTTAGTGTGGTAGGTTTTCCATATATAATGTGTCATTTCTGTCATGATCAGGTTGAGTTTTTGGAGGAGTAAAAGGACAAAAGTAACATTTAGAGACTAAGAACATAATACCTATCAGCATATATCTTAAAATGCAATACATGTATATCTCTCGTATAGATTGATACATAGATTGATGGATGGATGGATGGATGGATGGATGGATGGATGGATGGATGGATGGATGGATGGATGGATGGATGGATGGATGGATGGATGGATGGATGGATGGTTAGATAGATGGATGGATGGATGGATGGATGGATGGATGGATGGATGGATGGATGGATGGATGGATGGATGGATGGATGCTGTAGATAGATAGATAGATAGATAGATAGATAGATAGATAGATAGATAGATAGATAGATAGATAGATAGATAGATAGATAGATAGATAGATAGATAGATAGATAGATAGATAGATAGATAGATAGATAGATAGATAGATAGATAGATGGATGGATGGATGGATGGATGGATGGATGGATGGATGGATGGATGGATGGATGGATGGATGGATGGATGCTGTAGATAGATAGATAGATAGATAGATAGATAGATAGATAGATAGATAGATAGATAGATAGATAGATAGATAGATAGATAGATAGATAGATAGATAGATAGATAGATAGATAGATAGATAGATAGATAGATAGATAGATAGATAGATAGATGGATGGATGGATGGACGGATGGATGCTGTAGATAGATAGATAGATAGATAGATAGATAGATAGATAGATAGATAGATAGATAGATAGATAGATAGATAGATAGATAGATAGATAGATAGATAGATAGATGGATGGATGGATGGATGGATGGATGGATGCTATAGATAGATAGATAGATAGATAGATAGATAGATAGATAGATAGATAGATAGATAGATAGATAGATAGATAGATAGATAGATAGATAGATAGATAGATAGATAGATAGATAGATAGATAGATAGATGGATGGATGGATGGATGGATGGATGGATGGATGGATGGATGGATGCGATAGATGGATGGATGGATGGATGGATGCTATAGATAGATAGATAGATAGATAGATAGATAGATAGATAGATAGATAGATAGATAGATAGATAGATAGATAGATAGATAGATAGATAGATAGATAGATAGATAGATAGATAGATGGATGGATGGATGGATGGATGGATGGATGGATGGATGGATGGATGGATAGATGGATGGATGGATGGATGGATGGATGGATGGATGGATATTTGATATTTTTGTTATGCATTTTAAATAGGTTACAAATGTTGTATGGGTTTAGTCATAGTTAACTATAACCCTGTAATGTATGTATAATGTATTTAATTTAAATGTTAATTTATTATTAATTTATTATTTATTATCATTTAATGTATGTTTTTATTTAATTTTTGCGCATTTTCTTTTGATTCTGGCCAGAGCACACATTGCATAGACAGCATTATTAGATAATCAGGATGGAGATTAAATGCTTGAATTTCACATGTTCAACATGCCTGAATCGAAAAATCTGAAACCTAAATTCTAGTAAACATTCTTCAGATGTAATTTTGTTGTAATAAAGATGTAATTATTGAAGATCTGATGTGTTTATACAGGAACTGATTGGTCACATGCTGCAGGTGAATGTGGAGGCTAGATACACAGCGGAGGATGTGCTTTCTCACCCCTGGGTCACGGTAAATTTGTGTTCAAGCTCTTGCTGCTGTAAATGTGGGATGTGGTGGCATTATTGTGTAATATGGTAATGCACATAATTTGCTACAATACAGCATCAGATTTCAATGTACCAAAATGCATTTTAGCAATTTTTTTATGTTGAGCAGTATGAATGATCAAAGAGAATCCTGTGCTCACACTTGACACTAAAACCACAATGGAGTAAAATTTACCCATGGCTCTTTTTCAAATGTAGATAACAGATTTTCAATAAAATATCCAATTCTCTCAGTCACATGAGTTTTACAAAAAATATGTTATTTTGTTTAAATAAATCCAAAAGCAGGGTGTCTATAGCTACATATAACTGCCAACAGGTCAAATTTACCTATACAGTGCTTTTGTTTTCGCTTTTGTGCTACTTCTGTTTCAGCATTCTGTTTTGCTAGTAGTGATGCATCCTAGGTCAGGCTCAGCATCACAGCTCATAACTAATAATAACAATTTCATCATTCTGGAGTAGACATTAGTTCGTGACAAGGGCATGGAACATACGGGGTACACGCGGGACATGTTCCCCCTGCACCTTTTCATTGTATGTTGGGGCTTGATGTTGAATGCAGAATGATTTAAAATTCAAAGAATGGGCTGCATCTGAAATCACATATTACTTGTGTACGTACTACATTGGAATTTGCATTTACTTCACGGCCATTAAAAAAGTATGTTTTATATAATATGAATGTAAGTCAATTCAGACCAGAGTTGGGTGTAAAGCGTTCCTTCAGTTGAGGTGGCTCGGGCATCTGTTTCGGATGCCTCCTGAACGCCTTCCTAGGGAGGTGTTTCAGGCATGTCCCACCGTGAGGCGGCCTCGGGGAAGACCCAGGACACGCTGGAGGGACTATGTCTCTCGGCTGGCCTGGGAACGCCTCGGGATCCCCCCGGAGGAGCTGGAGGAAGTGTCTGGGGAGAGGGAGGTCTGGGGTTCTCTCCTAAGACTGCTACCCCCGCGACCCGGCCCCGGAAAAGCGGCAGAAATGAATGAATGAATGAATGAATGAATGAATGAATGAATGAATAGATTAGTTATTAAAGTCAATGTAATTACGTTACTTACATTACAAATATAGTTTTTAGAAGAAAAAAATGCTTCTTTTAAATCACGTTTTCTGCTGCAACGTCAGTTAATAAGCATGCGCTTGTAAATTGCTGGAGAATGCGAGGTGAAATGGTTGCGGACGAGAGTGTTTGCTTCTTTAAGTGGAAATAGAGACATTACTTTGATTTTATTGAGCATAAAAACAAAAACATTACTGTGAATTTCAGTCTATGTCCAGTCTCTAAGGAAATTTCGTCTGCTTTTAACTCGATTAGCAACTTGTTTAAGCACTTGAATTGAAAGCATTGAAAGCACAAAAACACAGCGGCCAAAGTTAACCTACACAGGCTAATTTGGATTTTTGTGCAGGATAGGGAGTGAAGGTACAGTTGAAGTCTGAATTATTAGCCCCCCTGAATTATTAGCCCCCCTGTTTATTTTTTTCCCCAATTTCTGTTTAACGGAGAGAACATTTTTACAACACATTTCTAAACATAATAATTTTAATAACTCATTTCTAATACCTGATTTATTTTATATTTGCCATGATGACAGTAAAAATATTTGACTAGATATTTTTTAAGACACTTTTATACAGCTTAAAGTGACATTTAAAGACTTAACTAGGTTTATTAGGTTAACTAGGTTGGTTAGAGTAATTAGGCAAGTTATTGTATAACGATGGTTTGTTCTGTAGACTATCGAAAAAAAATATAGCTTAAAGGGGCTAATAATTTTGTCCTTAAAATGGTGTTTAAAAAATTAATAACTGTTTTTATTCTAGCCGAAATAAAACAAATAAGACTTTCTCCTGAAGAAAAAACATTATCAGACATACTGTGAAAATGTCCTTGCTTTGTTAAACATCATTTGGAAAATATTTAAAAATTAAAGATTTAATCATGAGAGGTTTGCACTGACTGGGCTATATTTCATGTTGTTTTGAACTTAAATAAGGACTAAATGTATGGTGTATGTAGTTTTTCTGTAATTGGTAACAAATCGGAGACTGTAAGGGTCTGTATGTGCTCATTATATTTATATAATTGCAGACGTTACAGTAGGCTATTTCGCACTGTCATTGATGTGCAGTTATAATCAACTCATGTTCATATAAAAGTTAGTAATAAACATTTAAACAGAAGTATTTATGTGTATAAAGCATCTGTTTTTGTGAGAAGTACAGGTTTACTGTAGACATTTTCTTGAGCAAAAATGAGTTGACTGAAACTTTTTGTTGTACACCACGCCCACCAAAAGAGTACCTTTGGTACCCTTTTAGCAGTGGAAACGCAAGCCTGATAAAGGTGACCCGTACTGACCCGTACCGTACCGTACTGTACCAGTCAGTGGAAACGAGCCATAACAGTCATGAAAAACAACCTGAGCTAACTACTCTACTGAGTGAAGCCTGCAGCCACTGCTCTTTAGAGTCACTTTTTAAAAAATGCTAAAAGTAGCCAAATGAATGTTAAAAATTGCTAAATTTGTTGCTAGGTGCTTTCTGAAAAAAAAGTTGCTAGGGTAGTATGAAAAGTTGCTAAATCTAGCAACAAAATTGCTAAGTCTCTCAGCCTGAGAGAGGATCACGTGAGCTCTACTGGTGCTCCTATTGGCTGTCTCTCAAGAAAGTCGCTCTTCATTTGCATGAAGTTAAAGAATTCTCAACATGGCCACCTAATCGCCAACGGTCGCTGCCGCTTGCGTAGACAGAGATTGCCGGAAGTCGATAACTCTCTGTTGAAATAAAAAGTCACTTTGCTGCTGCGAGTCACTTATAGTGTGAATGAAGCTTTAGAAGTTGTTTTGATTTATGTTTGACGCTGCTTTTCAATATTTGAAACCAACAATTTAGTCAGAATGCTCTTAAATTGCTTTGCATTAGATTGGCCTATACTAATGCACTTCAATATTCCGACAGGAGGATGCAGCAATGGAAAACAACATGAAGATGGAGGTGGCAGGTAAACTCAAAAAGCACTTTAACTCTGTGCAGAAACAGAGCAACACTTCTGCTGGAGTCTCGGTTATTATGGTAAGCACACACACACACACGCATACACATCAGTCATACTCAGATATGGGAAACAGATCATAACCATTGCTGCAGCCGTCCGTTAATATGTTACACTTCTGAAAATAACCAATGTCATCCTTTCATTCCCTAATGATTAGTACTTGGATTACACATAATTCCGAAGCCTAGCCGTCACTGAAATTACAGCCACTGTGGAAACCAGCATCCAATCAATCAGTTTGTCTCCCTGGGAGCTCATGACTTACATAACTGCTAAATCTCTGGAAATATTAGAGATTATTGTCTTGTAAGCATGCACAGCACCAAATACGCCTGAGCTGTGTATTTGGAAATGGTTGAAGGAAACAGGACATCAGGCGCATGCCTCATTCACTGTATCTGTAACAATAAATATTTGATTAGTATTATATTTAGTTATATCAACATTCCATCATCTAAATAAATGCTCTGGTTACTTAACACTAACGTTTTATTATTTAAAACTATCTGATTTGTCCATTAAAAAGTCATTTAAAACATTCTGTGTGATAGAGGCTATACATTGCTTAGTAGTAAAAACACTAATATTGTGAAAATCATTATGATATTGCACTTTAGGCTAGAAAGACTGCATTTGGTTGATCAAAAACAGTAAAAATGCCAACGTTGAAATAAAAATATTGCATTATTACTGTATTACACAAACACTATTACATTTAAGTGTATTTTAAAATGTATCTCATTTGTGTGATAGCAAAGCTTACTTTCTGAGGAGCTGCCATATACAATATAGAAGTGTAAATAATAATAATAATCTATTTAATATGCTCAAACAAATAAACAAATGACCAATGCCAAACTGTGCAGTCTCTCTTTAGTGCCTGGAAATGGCAGAAGGACTCATCATAATCCTTTTATTGCTCAGCAGAGTGTACTTTATGAGCTCAGAGGGAGACCTGGGTAACGCATTTTCAGCCATTTCCATTGTCGTGTCTTATTAAATTCCCATCCCAGTTCACTGCACCATAAACCTCTCACTGCCAACTTTGTGTCTTAGTTGTTCCCACTGTTGTGTTTCGTAAATGTGTTGTTTTCACTGTTGTGGTCTTCATCTCATCAACATTGTCATCATGAATATTGAATATATTGTCTCCAGTTTACTGTTAAAGACTGGGATATTACATATTCATTAATAAAGTCTCAACATTGTTTTAGAGATATATGTTTTAGGGTTACACGGTTTACCGGTACTGTGGTAGTATCGCGATACTATGGCTCCAAAATACTGGCGGGGTCAATGTAGTTTGTAAACGATAGTATCGTCATAAACGGTCTAGCTACAATAGATAATGTTGGATGTGGAAAAGTCCCTAAAATGCTCACATGTATGTGCAACAATAGACCATTTTATTTTAATAGTCTGTGGAGCGCTTTAAGGTTGCAAGTTTTCAGATGTTTTCTGATGTTTCAAACGCACATCTGAATCGGTTCATTTATGTTCCTCTCAATATGATTTAGTAGCTACAACAACCGCGACAATCTCTTCAAAAGAACAACTCACAAAGTGAAATTTTGAATTACTTTGGATTGTTACCTGATAAGACTGAAAAAACAACAAGAGATGAAAAACCCAGGTCACACTTTATTTTGATGGTCCGTTTGTTGAATGTAAGTTACATTGCAACTAATTATCATTAGATTATAAGTAGACTGTTAGGTTGTGGTTAGGGTTGAGATTGGGGTTAGGGTTAGTGTAAGTTGACATGTACTTGCAAAGTTTCTTATAGTCAGTAAAATGTCTGTTGAAGGACTGTTAAATGTCAGTGTCAACAGATATTAAGCAGACAGTCTACTAATGCTCAAATGGACCATCAAAATAAAGTGTTACCAAAACCCAAAACAGCAACATTGAAACAATTTTTGACCACTTCATATAGCCTAATTTATTTGGAAAAATGCTATTTTCGTAACAATTTTTATTTGGTATAGTTTGTATATTTATTTTAAAGTATTTTTGTAGGTCAGCTATCTACAAAATAAACAAAAAGAATGTATTTTAGGTGAAGTGATGTGCAAATAATACTTTTTTCAATAATAAGGGAAATATGTCGGCGCAATAGCCTAGTGGTTAGCACGTCGACATATGGTGCAGTAGCACGTCAGGGCGTCCTGAGTTCGAATCCCGGCTCGAGGACATTTCCCTACCCTACCCCCCTCTCTCTCTCCAAGTTCGCTTCCTGTCTCCATACTGTCCTATCTAATAAAGGCAAAAAGGCCAAAAATAAATCTTAAAAAAAAAAAATAATAATAATAATAATAAGGGAAATATGAATTAAGTTCAAGACCTGTTATAACATGTCAAATATAGTATTTCTGACCGTTTTCTTTGTAATTTGAGTTATGAATTACAGTATCGCAATACTACTTGGTATCGTAATACTTCAGCTGGTATAGTATCGTAAGATGAATTAATGGTATCTCGACAACCCTAATATGTTTATTACATCACAAGATGTGATTTTAGATGTGATCATGTTATTTTGACTGCATTGAATAAGCACCATTTATTAATGGCCATGTTTTGTCATAAATGAATAGATCACCCCTCCAAAAATGAAACTTTGCTCACTATTTACTCACACTAAAGTGATTCCAAATCTTCATAAGTTTCTTTATTCTGTTGAACACCAAAAGAGATACTTTGAAGAAAGCTGAAAACTGTTGCAGGAAAAAACAAATACTATGGAAAGTCAATGGTTACAGTTTTCCAGCATTCTTCAAAATACACTGTAAAAAATGTTGGGTTTCACACAATTCCTTCATGTTGTCCCAACACAAATTGGTTCATTTCACTTAATTGTTTTTACACATTTAAGTGGATTGAACATAAAAACAATTAAGTTGTTTCCAAAAAAACCTCAAGAATTGTGTTGATTCAGCTCATTTTAAATAAGTAGTTTGAAGAAGCAGCCATTTTTTTGCAGTGTATCTTCTTTTGTGTTCAACAGAATAAAGAAGCTCAAACAAGTAAAAAAATCTTCATGTTGGGGTGAGCTACCCCTTTAACCTACATCGTTAAAATCTATGTGCTTTTATTAAAAAACAAAGAATACAAAGGCCTTTTTGTTGGCCTTTTTTGTTCACTTCACTGCTTAAAAACAGCAGCAGCAGCAGCAGGGATTCTGGCTGAATGTCTGTTGATGTGAATCTCATTTGACAGTTTGAACTGTAAGGGCAGGGCTGTACCTTCACCCCTTCCTTGCTCTCCCAAGACCTGAAGTGACGTCTGTCTACAATTGGAAATTGGGTATTTGACTCCAAACCTAAATCTCTTTTTTAATAATCTTGAGTTCCTTACGACTCCTTACTAAAATCCAGCAGTCTCTGCACTTTGATTTACTCTCACTGGGTTTATATTTTTCAGCATTTGCTTCTAATTCTAGACAGCAATCATATCACACCTCATGTCCCAATCATAATCCAGTCCACTTTCTGTCTTGCCATCTTCTTGTTCCACTCCAAGTTCATGGTGGCTCTTTTTGAATACTTGATTGCTGTTATATTACGTGCCGTATAGCTTTGTTGCGCATTATTACTGTATTTTTTGTTTTCCTTCTGGGCTCTAGCTGGAAGGTTTGTATTGGCGTGCATGCGATACTGACTGCTTGTAATATTAACACTGCAATCTGATGGCTTTTCTCTCTCGCTCTCTCTCTCTCAGTTATCTAATCCAGAGACAGTTTATTTAATGGCAGATGCCAACGTCCTCAAAATCAACCTTTTTCATTTGTATGTTAGAGTATGCACACATCCGGAAACGAAAACCTTTTTGATAGCATACACAAAAGCAAGCACACTAGAAAGATTTGTTACCAAACATTGTAAACAATAAAATTATCTTTATACTTAGCCTGGTTTCCATTACAGACTTGCACAAACCTTTTGAAATATTTTCTAAATGTCGATAAACAAAGAATATGTGAAATGATGGCGTCTCCATACCAAAGTTTATTTATTTTTTAAGCAATAAATCTTTTAAAAAATCATGATGAAAGATGTTGATGAGGTTTATTGCAGCCATATATTTAATCAAAGGAGACATAAGTAATAAAATAAGTCAAAATACAAAAATGATTCAAATAACATGTAACTGTACAAGCTGTTAATACAAATGATAGTTTGTGGTGAAAAATTGCTGACAAAAAAAATGATATATACAACACAATGCAGACTATACAATGCAAACCTATGAACTAAAACATGAACAGCTGTGTGTGATCATCTAACAATGAGTAACTATGGGAAACAATGACAATGACCAACGAAACCCTTTAATGGGGCACAATTTGAGTGGACAAAACCATAGTGGATTATCTCGATTGCAGTCATTCAATTCCACAATGCGCTGCAATAATGAGTGTACAATCAGTGTATGCTTTGGCTAGAGAATACCCATAATGTATGTAAACGTTGCGCACTGACCACAAGATGGCACTTAATAATTCATTCATTCATTTTCTTTTCGGCTTAGTCCCTTTATTAATCTGGGGTGGCCACAGCGGAATGAACCGCCAACTTATCCAGCATATGTTTTACGCAGCGGATGCCCTTCCAGCTGCAACCCATCTCTGGGAAACATTCATACACACTCATACACTACGGACAATTTATCTACCCAATTCACCTGTACCGCATGTCTTTGGACTGTGCGGGAACCGGAGCACCCGGAGGAAACCCACGCGAACGCAGGGAGAACATGCAAACTCCACACAGAAACGCCAACTGACTCAGCCGAGGCTCGAACCAGCGACCCTCTTGCTGTGAGGCAACAGCACTACCTACTGTCGCCCCGGCACTTAATAATGTGATATATAATTGATAAATAATGTTTGTATGACAGAAGTCAATATAATTTCGTTACTAATAGACATTGAAGGTTTGCTAAGTGTCTGAATTCACTCGTTTTTATCCACTCCCTCAAGTGACCTGTTTCAAACCTGATTTTGGGATTTCGAACTCAAATACACAGGAACTAAAAGGAAACAAACTAATTGTGCATAATAAACAAGAAAAAGTGTGGTTAGAAAATCGGTCTGTATCAAAAAAAAAATAAATAAATAAAAAATCACAATGAAGTTTATCATTGATTGTTTGTAACATTTTTTATTTTATTTTATTTGTCAGTTTTTTTTTTAATATATGTTGTTAGATTCCTTAGAATCAATCTAAATCTGTTCAAATCCATTACTATTAGATTTAATCAGGTAAAAATATGAATATGGTATAACTATAACTAGCTGTAGAAAATGCCAGATCCAATTAGTTAAATTCAATGAGATTGGTTTACTTAATATTCAGGGGCAAAATTGATGCAGCTCCATACTCCACAAAATAAATTAAATCTAGTGTGTTTTAAATGAATAAGAAGAATTTAAAACACATTGGATTTATCGATAATACAACAAATCTTGTTTTATTTATGTTTAACTAACAAATATCAATTACATAACATGTATTAGTTCAATGATGTTAAAAGTATGTAATCCAAATGGATGGAAATGTTTTATTCAATCAGAATATATCAATCTTATTTGTTAGGCCTAAATATTTTTGGTGAATATGCATACATTACACACATGCTGTGCTTGTGATTAATTTACCTTGCCTTTTCGTAAAACCAATGTATACTTTGGGCTTTAAGACCTTGACCATTGCCATTAAAATGACAACGAATCTAAGAAGAAATCTAATGACTGGGAGAGAGAGATGCATTATTATGCACACAAATTGCCTTGGATGAAATATTGTTACTGAATGTTGTAAAAACACATGATTTCACATAGTTTGTCTTTTAATTCAAATAGATTCTAGTTTTGCCAGCTTTATTTTTTATTATTAGTTTTTGTCTACAGCTGAGGAACATACCAAAGAAACGTAATCATTAACAGTAATAATGATACACTTCTGTCAATTACTCACCCTCATCCGATTCCAAATCCAAATGCTGTATTTATAAAGGGTTTGACCATTATTAAGAAATGTTCTAGAATACTTTCTGTACAATTCTGGCAATTCATACGTACACTCACCGACCACTTTATTATGTATACCTTACTAGTACCTTGTTGGACTCCCTTTTGCCTTCAGAACTGCCCTAATCCTTCGTGGCATAGATTCAACAAGGTACTGGAAATATTCCTCAGAGATTTTGGTCGATGATAGCATCACACAGTTGCTGCAGATTTGTCGGCTCCACATCCATGATTCGAATCTCCCATTGCACCACATCCCAAAGGTGCTCTATTGGATTGCGATCTGGTGACTGTGCAGGCCATTTGAGTACAGTGATCTCATTGTCATGTTTAAGAAACCAGTCTGAGATTATTCGCGCTTTATGACATGGTGCGTTATCTTGCTGGAAGTAGCCATCAGAAGATGGGTACACTGTGGTCATAAAGGGATGGACATGGTCAGCAACTATACTCAGGTAGGCTGTGACATTGACGCCATGCTCAATTGGTACTAATAGGCCCAAAGTGTGCCAAGAAAATATCTCCCACACCATTACACCACTAGCAGCCTGAACTGTTGATACAAGGCAGGATTATCCATGCTTTCATGTTGTTGACTCCAAATTCTGACCCTACCATTTGAATGTCGCAGCAGAAACCGAGACTCATCAGACCAGGCAACGTTTTTCAATCTTGGTGACCCTGTGCGAATAGTTGCCTCAGTTTTCTCTTTTTAGCAGACAGGAGTGGTGCTTCTGATGCTGTAGCCCATCTATCTCAAGGTTCGACATGTTGTGCGTTCAGAGATGCTTTTCTGCATACCTCAGTTGTAACGAGTGGTTTTTTGAGTTAATGTTGCCTTTCTATCAGCTCGAACCAGCCTGGCCAATCTCCTCTGACCTCTGGCATCAACAAGGCATTTGCACCCACAGAACTGCCGCTCACTGGATATTTTCTCTTTTTTGGACCATTCTCTGTAAACCCTGGAGATGGTTGTGCATGAAAATCCCAGTAGATCAGCAGTTTCTGAAATACTCAGACCAGCTCGTCTGGCACCAACAACCAATTAAATCACTTTCTTCCCCATTCTGATGCTCGGTTTGAACTGCAGCAGATCACCTTGACCATGTCTACATGCCTAAATGCATCGAGTTGCTGCCATGTGATTGGCTGATTAGAAATTTGTGTTAACAAGCACTTAGACAGGTGTACCTAATAAAGGGGCCGGTGAGTGTATATACAATTCATGTATCATAATTTATTGACTTTATTCTTGGTATTGATTGATTGATTTGCCTTCGAGGGAAATGACTAGGAATAATAAACAGCAGTAAGCAGTCAAACTATTTGCTCTACTAACAATTGTGTTCATCAGAATACATAAAAATAATACAAGAAAACACATGTTTGCAACATCATTCAGCATAAGGAGCTGTAAAAATCAGTATGAGTGAATAAGCTTTTTATGTGGAAGAATGCTGTAAATATGACGCAAAATTATTCAATTATAAAATAGCTTTGTGAAGACTTTTTTTAAAGCTATTACCAATCAATAATCTCTCAAATGAAATATGGTACAAGTGTTTAACATCAGTAAAAACAGATGACATTGGTTCTCATCTCTTGTAACCACACACCATTAAACAGAATGTTCAGCGAAGGCACAAAAAAAACCTACTCATCAAGTTGCTGTAGCAGAGTACATTTACAGTAGTGCTTTTGTAGTGCAATTTGGAACCTGACAGCTTGTTTGACCAAGAAAAACAACAGCATGTGGGTTTGGAACCATATGAGGACGAACAAACAATGCCAGAATGTTCATTTCTGAGCGGACTCTCTCTCTAAGCATCTATGTTTTGCTTGAATTAAGCAAGCTGGCGTTTCTGAAGCAGCAGTCCTTGCGAAATGTCCCTCAGCTGAAGTGTTAGAGGTTATGTTATGTTAGTGTTGTGTATCAATTTGTGCTGTATGTGCTCTGTGAGTAAGACTAGTCTTTGTCCTCTGCTTCTGCTCTCCCCATGGCATTGCTATCCTCTGACTAGCTCCAAGGCAATGGTATGTACTAACACTAACTGCTACGCTCCTCCCCGCGCCTCTGTCTCCTCACACACACACACACACACACACACACACACACACACACACACACACACTCTCTTACACTGGGAGAAAGTGTCAGGAACAGCACTGAAGATACTCATTTTTTCCCGGCAAGACAATGGAAAGTTGGCAGCTTTGAGAATTCTTGACTCACTTTCCTCTTGCTGTGAACTTCAGTGGTGTTTTTCGCTGTCTTCCGTTTTCTGCCCTCTTCCATCTGTGATGTAATCAATAGTATTGACTTTTCAGGGAAAAGGGGTCACTCATACTGTTTTTTATTTTATTATGTTAGTATATGTTTCTTCTTACAGCAATGGGACAACACACAGAACTGCTGCTTTACTGAAGCCTTAAAGAGACATGTGCAAATGGAAACGTTCTGTCTTCGTTTAATCACAGTCATGTTTTTGCAATGGTTTTCTGTCTTATATAGAACACAAAAAGTGAAATTTTGAAGAATGTTGGAGTAGTAAATGAGAGGCCCAATGTAATATAAAAAAATATCTGTAAATTAACAGTTTTCTGCAACATAGGCTCATTCTGAAAACGTAGCCCTTTATACATTTCTGGAGATTGTGAATTATGTAGCCAGAAGTACGTATGGCTGCATTTTGCTTTTAAAACAAATGCTACAGGGCGGTATGATGCCGTTCCTTTTCGCGCTTACCTCTGTATGGACGGCTTTCCCGCTGTTACCAGTTTGCCCAGTAGCTCACCATGTACGTCGTTGGGCTTGAGATGCAGAGAGGAGTTGACCACAACGACGGGGTTCGAGTCCGGTGAAGAATAGTTCCAGAAAGCAGATAAGCCATAAACAGAAGCCAAACAAAATAAAATAAACAAGTAAATAACAGGGTGAAAATGATGTAAAATCTGAGAACGTGGTAAAAATCAGGCGAGGGCTTTTCTTTTTCTGGATTGCTTTTTAAAACTGTCGGTTGGGTTTAGGGAAGTGGGTGGGCGAGTCAATGGGTGCTTTTGAAAACACTTGGTTGGGTTTAGGGAAGAAGGAGGGTGGGTCAGCCGATCGGTCAGTCAGTCATTTAGTCAGTCAACAGTGGCCTCTGGTGGATTTATGCGAGAACACCAGGAAAGAGAAATTTGACATCTCAAAAGCATACACAGTGACCTCTGGTGGATTTGCGAAAACATAAACTGGAAAAAAATGTAGTTCCTGGGACATATTTGGCACTCTCCAGAAATTTCTATAGCGGTACATTTTCAGAATGAGCCTAGGTTGGTTTTCTGTACTTTGCAATTCATGTTTTTATATATATTATATTTCTCCGTGTATTTCTGCTTTTGAATTGCAGTATGTGATCTTGAACTTTCTTTCAACAACTTTTAATCTTAAAAGGGAAGTTGTCTGGGATGATGTTGTATATTTCGGTACAAAAACCTTGTAATTAACTGCCAGTTTCTGCTATTTTACAGACTTATTGCTCTTTTTTTATATCATATTATTTCAAAATACTAAAATGTCAATAAAAGTTACTTTGTTAAACTATAGAGTTGAATTTTCAACATCAAAAGTCAACAGAGCAGAGATCAACATCCCAAAATTCTCTTCACAACCGTAAAAAAATGGAAAACACTTAATATAGAAACGGTTAATTAACATATTTTTTTTACAGTGTAGTAATTAAATATATTCAAATGTAGTATTTTATCATTCATAAAGTGAAAGCTTTGTGATTCACATTTTTGTTTATATTATGTAAACAGAGTTCAGTAATTCATAGGAATGACATCTATACAGAAATAAATTGGTGTGTATACAGAACTGAACCAGTCACATTTAGGGCTCTTTTTTCACAATCTAGACGCAAAGTCTAAAGCGCATGGCGCAAAAACATTAAGGGTGTTTTTGAATTCACTTTTAATAAAGAATGAGCCTCCTCCATTCGGTCTCTTTACTTTCTCTTTACTTTACTTTTACTCTTTACTTTACTCCTTTACCTTCGTGGATAAGAAATCAGTGTTGTACGCACTCCACTGAAGACATCCAATTTCGTTAGTTAAGCGCAAAGATTTGTTTCAAAACTATTTCTAAATTCAGTTCTAATTTCAAGTAAATTAATAAATGAACAATAATAATGAAGTGTGGTCAAAAAACTGAGTTATAGCCAAACACACCTATGCACCATATGGTCCAAAACCCGACAGGTGTACAAATCTAAACTTGTTTTTATAAAAACAAATATAAATATGCATATGATAAATAATACTGTTAATAAAAATAAGATTACACAAAAGCAAACTGTCATGAACAAACTGAAAAAAGCCCCCTGAGATGAAGAAGGCATGGAGGTAGTTTTTATACTTATGTAGAAAATAATAATTTTTGTAACATTTAAATTTTTTCCTTATGTAAAGATATATTTGATTGCTGTACATCTTGTGTGTATTAAGCAATGTGTAAGCTTTTGAACCCACATAAGCACATACCTATCGCGCTCTGTGCTGGACTTTAGACCAGCTTTTAGTTGGTCAATGGAGCAGTCTATTTCAGCTCCTCAAAATAGCAACGCGCCAACAGTGCGCCTAAACACACCTCCTTTATAGACCAGCACACACATGAGTCTACAAAGTGGCACAAATGGATTTGCTATTTAAACAACGTGCTGCAAAACGTGAAAATTAGGGTTGCGCTGGTCTGAAAATAGCAACAAATCGCGCCAAACACGTCTTGCGCCTTATTACGCCGGGTGCATGATAGGGCCTTAAAATTCATATAAGAATAGCTTTAAGGAAATTACAAAAAAATAGATATATTTTGGTTTTAATTAAATTTTAGTCTGATGAGGAAGCATTCTTTAATACAAAAATGCTGATGAACCTTCTTTCAATAACAACTGGCCTGAATCCAACTTTGTATTAATTTGGGTTGGTGTAAAATGAAGCGAACACAACACAAGTTTGGGGCTTGAACATTGTGGTATTAGTGTAAAATTGAAATTTAACTATTGAAATATTCTCAACTTGATGCGATCATGGGTCTGCGCACAGAGCCAGTTGGCAGGCACTCTGCTAGTTTAATATTAATGACAACATAAAACGGCTAGGAATCCATTTTAAAAATGACTCGTTTTAATGACTCTGAATCGTTTTTTTTCTATTTCGAGAGATAATAACTTTATATATATATATTTCCGATTTAGAACTTCTGCAAGATGTTTTTACTCACACATTGTATGAAAGGTAATTTTCAAAAATACACAATAGGGGTACTTTATAATGTTCTCAGAATTTACTTATGCTCAAGTGGTGATAAACAGTATATTCAATTCAAATCATCTTTATTTGTATAGTGCTTATACAATGTAGATTGCGTCAAAGCAACTTCACATAGAAGAATATATTGAATAGTGTGAGTCCAGTTTTCAGAGATTAAGTTCAGTTCAGTTTAGCTCAGGTCAGTGTGGGTTAATATTCACTACTGAGAGTCCAAACACTGAAGAGCAAATCCATCAATGCGCAGCTCTACAGATCCCAAACCATGCAAGCCAGTGGGGACAGCGGCGAGGAAAAAACTTCACCAATTGGCGAAAGCGAAGATTTTAAAAAACCTCGAGAGAAACCTGGTTCAGTTGGGCACGACCATTTCTCCTATGGCCAAACGTCTTGTGCAGAGCTGCAGTCTAGGCGCAGGAAGCTGGACCTCAGCGAAGACTCGTCTGTCCTTGGAGCATCACAGGAATCAGTCTCATGCTCTCCACTCTTCCATGACCACCACAGCAGCTGCTCAGGATACGTCCTGGTCCAGGATTATGAAAACCTTGGGATCATCTCGTCGCTGGTCTCAGATCGCGTCAGTGGCACTGCATAGTCTGAGGGCTTCGGGATGAGTACCCCCAGGTGGAAATACAGAATAAGGAGAATAATTAGCGTAGCTGCTGTTCATAGTGTATAAAAACAAGAAGCAAAATCCTGTGTGGGGCACATCATGCGTCGTACCGCTATGTACTGCACTGAGTGTATGCTTTGCTAAAAAGATAGGTCTTTAATCTAGTTTTGAAGTGCGAGAGTGTGTCTGAGCCTCGGACATTATCTGGAAGGCTATTCCAGAGTTTAGGGGCCATAAATGAGAAGGCTCGACCTCCTTTACTCGATTTTGCTATTCTAGGTACTACTGGAAGCCAGGAGTTTTGAGATCTGAAAGAGCGGGTTGGATTGTAGCGAGACAGGAGGTTGGTTAGATAAACAGGAGCTAGATTATTTAAAGCTTTATAGGTAAGAAGCAATATTTTATAATCAATACGAAAATATATTCCTTCATGTTCAACAGAAGAAAGAAGCCCAAGCAAGTATGAACAAGTGGATTATTAATAAATGATGGCAGAATTTTTTTTTTGGCAGAATTATTCCTTTAAAACCTAGCATTTCTTTTAAAACATGGCAAATAAAATGTGTGTGTGTGTGTGTGTGTGTGTGTGTGTGTGTGTGTGTGTGTGTGTGTGTGTGTGTGTGTGTGTGTGTGTGTGTGTGTGCGTGCGTGCGTGCGTGCGTGCGTGCGTGCGTGCGCGCGCGCGCGTGCGTGTACGTGTGCGTGTGTGTGTTCCACATAAGAAAGCAAGTCATAAATCTTGAAACAACATGAAGCTGAGTAAATGAAGACAGAATTTTCTGTGTAATGGGATGCACTGTCCCTTTAAGATTGATTTTATCTTTCTCTTTGACCTCCCAGATTGTAACTTCACCTCACTCACTCTTTCCCGACTGAATTGTTTCCAACTTCCTTTCCAGTTTTTGGGTGGGTTCAGCTCATGTGAACATTACCATATTGTCTCTCTCCCCTAGAACACAGCTCTAGATAAGGAAACCATCCAGCTGTCCCACCGCCGCCAGGACCGCAACCCTCCTCGTCCAGAAAAGAGACCCTCCTCCACCAACCCAGAAAGAAGACGTTCCAACAGGGGACGCTCATCTGTCCAGTCGGAGGACTCTAGAAGTGCTGCTCCCATTGAGCCTTCAGCCTCGGCAAATCCCAGTGCACCAGCAGCACCTCCTTCTGACCCTTCTCCACACTTCCCAGAATGCAATACTGAGGCTGAGGCCAGTAAAGACCTCCTGAAGGAAGAATAACTCTGTCTTTAGGGAAACAATGGAGACAATTCCAAATATACATGCTTAAGTAAATAAGTAAATAAACTCTTGAGTGCAAATCATTCTAGCTGTAGGTTGGAATACAACGCATGACTTCTGCCCAGATTTATGCACTGATTTACAGTCTAAATGAGGTGAGAGTAGGCAAGAAAACTGTGTATGGTATTAGTTATAAGCTTTTAATTGAGTTTACATCTTGTAGTTATGACCATTTTTCATAAAATTTTGAGTTTGTCTTGTGATCCTGATTTGCTTTCTTAAAACAGGATTGTGTTTACATTTTTTTGAGTAATTTTGTTTTCTGTGGAATTTTGAGTTTGCAATTCAGATTTTTTTCATATCTTTTTTTTGAGACAATATATTTTCCACCAAATTTGGAGTTTACATATTGCAGTTTAGTTTTTTTTTAGTATTTCAGTATTTAGTTTTTATTTTGAGTTTACATAGGCCCCGTTTACACTGTCAGGTCTTGATGCCCAATTTCGATTTGTTGCCTATATCTGTTTTTTTTTTTTTTTTTGCCTGTCTGTTTACACGTTCTTTTAATTGTGACCCATACCCGATTCATGTGTTTACACTTACCATACAATTTACAATGTTGCACGTGCAAAAAGGCAGGTTCTACACTGACAAAAAATAACTCTTAAGATTTACTTTAAAAAAAACCTCATAACAATTTGCGAATTTCGAGTAAATTTGACATTCTTATATCAGATACAATTAACTTGTCAATATCATGTAAAATGTTTAATCTAACACTCCTAAATTAACGGAAGTAAAAGTTAATTAATTATCTTTAATTTTAAGTCTATATTTATTCAAATTAATCAAGTAATGTCAAGTTTATGTTTTAGCGAAAGCAACACTGCTTTTTTAATCATTTAAATAAATCTTATTAGTTACAAATTAGTACATCTGGCATAACTTGTTTAATTAAAACACACATTTCCAATGACTTGGAATTTGTTATTTCACTTTAGTTTAAGCAAATTGAACCCAAGAGCAAATTTATTTTAAAAATACTTACTGATCTTAAAATTACCGTTAGCACAGCTATGGCTCTTTGAGTGAAGCATCAGACATTAATGTTGAAAAAAGGCCAAGATCCAAAGCATGAGTGCTACTCTTCTGAAAGGCGGTAACCGCAAAACTAAAAACACTTACTCAAAACTCTTCAATCTAATGATTGAACACTGACAAGTCTTTCTCTTAAATATAAACACCTAAGATAGTTTTTATTTTCAAAATAATAAACTCTTAATTCAGTCCCATGCAAAGCATTCTGGGAACTACACATCCATTACGACATATCAGTTATTAAAATGACTTAATAATTCTAAGTTTGCAACAATTAGAAAAAAATTTAATATTAGAATTAAATGAATATTAATATTTAACTCTTTCCACTCGTTTCATTTATTACATGAAGTAAATGTGTAACAATTAAATATTTACTTAGAAATTTCTAGTTATTCTTGACACCTAATATTACAAGTTAAAAAAATTATGAGAGTAAATGTATTAGATTTTACCACACCAAAAATCATTTCTTTCAGTGTAGCATCTGCACCACACTAGCCACGATAGAAGATATTGTCTTGCTTTTAGCTCTGCAAAATATGCGAAGTTCGCTCAACTTTAAAATTATTTTGAGGCGGAGGAGGAGGAGGAGGGAAAGTGCTGTCATCGCAGCTTGCGCCTATAGTTTATATATAGTGTCCTCCACCATTCAGAGGAATTTGTGGGTACGAGAGAGATCTCAGGTCTGGTGGGAGCAAATTATGGCGACTGACCACTGTCCTCCTCCATGTTTCTTCTGTTGTTGTTGTTTACCACGTTGGCGTCTCCACACACGCTCTTCCTTCTACGTCATCAAACCACGAAGTACGGTTGTTGCCAGATCGGATATGGTTGTGCCCGAAAGTTAACGAGAATTATTTATATTATTTATTAAATTTCTCATTTATTGTAATTTTTTTAACGTCTACCCTCACCCCAACCCTAAACGTCACAGTAATGTAAAAACAGGAGTTGTACCAAGTATTACTTATGATATCTATTACCCAATAAAGTGCATTTTTTAAGGCCTACCTCCACCCCAACCCAACCGTCACAGCACTGTAAAAATATTATTTATTGTTATACAGTGTCATAAAAAAATGCTGCTATATTGATGTGCATATCGCATTTCCGGCCGGCCGCGTATCCGATCTAGACTTTACCGTGAAGTACCACATTGTCGGAAGTTTAATGACGTACAAAACGGAATGCCTCAATAAATCCGATCGGCCTGTTTACATGATAGTCTCATTGTCACATATCCGATTTATATCTGATTTATTTCCACATATAAAGGAGGCCTGAAACTGATCTCTGAATATCCAAATGCATGCGTTTTTTTTCGTGTTTACATGATCATAGAACAGATCCGATCTGTCTCACATATCAGCAAAAAATAGGAATTGGGTCACATTTAACTGGCAGTGTAAATGGGGCCATATTGTCATAATAATAAAACTTTTTTTAAAGCGCCTTTCAAGAAACCCATGGTCACTGTACAACATATACGGTACACACAATTCAATAAGTAAAAAAATAACCCATAGTATAAAAATAGAGAAGATGATAAAAGACAAAATACAAAATGGAGCAGTGCAGTTCTAAAGAGTAAGCTATTATTAACAGATGAGTTTTAAGTCTGGATTTGAACAGAGGGATGTGCTCAGTTGAGGAATTGACTTCTGATCTTTAGTATTTTCTAGATTTGTTTCAGAAAATTGAATTTACATCTTTCAATTCTGACCTTTTTTTTTCCAATTGTTTGATTTACTGTTTATTTTTCCCCTCATAATTCTGAATTCATTTTTGGGGGTGGAAGTAATTTTTTGGCCTCAGAATTTAATGTTTTTATGTCTCCAATTTAGACGGTTTTTTAATGATCAAGTCCACAGTCTGAGGTTTGATTCAGAATTTAGGTTTTACATCTTTCAATTCTGACCTTTTTTTAGATTTCTAAAATTGCAACTGAGATTTTTATCAATTTCAGCTATTCTTCTCAGAAAATTTTATTGGAAGTTAAAGAGCACCAATCATCGTTTGGAAGCTGTTTGGACAGAACTGTGAATAGTGTGTCCACAGTCATATTGTGGTGATAGAAACACAATAAGTCTCTTTTTTTTTTATTTCCTGACGTTAAAATAGGACCAAATCCCTCCCATTTTGAGGCCCACTGCAACGTGTCATAGGAGTGCGGTTTCCCCGCCTACCGATTTGATTGACAACCGCGTATTAACATGTCTCCGTAGTAACGTGTATAATCATATCCACAAGACAGGACATGCGCAAAACAACTGAGATTAAAAGATCTGTTCAGCGCTCTGTGATCATCAATCGTCATCAAATGTGATCATGAGTATTATAAGTTTAAAACGTTTTTAAAACAGTGCATGTTTGTAATGAATTACAATGATTTTACCGTCTTTATCACCACAGTCGCGTGTCAGTACAATTAGTGCACGTGAACTTTGTATCGACATTGTGTGTGGCTTGAATTAACTCCACAACAAATGCATCAAATAATAATTGGGAAAGTTCTTACTGTAGTGTTTCTCACAAACATTACATGAGATCTGCTTCCTTCGTGGATCTGACACAGCCGAGGCGGAGATTAAGGCACACTCTGACAGGCACAGGGAAACGGTGGGCGGGGAAAATTAGCAATAAAGGCACAGGCAACAAAAACAGCTACATTGTGTTCAGAGCAAAAAATCCAATATTCTGAAAGGTATATTAAATAATCTGATGGAAAGTGTATAGACACTTTCTGGAGACACAAAAGACTTATCTTAAATCTTGAAAAGGGGGTAAAATAGGTGCCCTTTAAGTTCTAATTACGAAAAAAAAGCCTGAAGTTATAAACACAGCATCAGTAGACTATTGAATACATACAAACATTCCTTTAAATAACCAAAAAAAATTGATATTCTCTGACTGGATGAAATCATATAGTCTGAAGAACAAAAGTAACAGCATCTGTGCCCATTTTTTTAGTGAAATCAACTTAAATCTCAAGACTTTTGGCAAATAGTAGTCAGCTTGTGTCCATTCAGTAAATTGGGTCAAAAAAATCTGGGCAAAAATCATGTAGTATTTCAGCCAAATGTAGTACTGTTGTGGTTGTCTGCTTGTCTCCCTGCTTTTTTTCTTCCAGTTTGGCTTCCCTTTCCAGCACCCAAGAGTGGATTTGAAGACTTTGTGTGATTGATTGTATATAAGTGCATTGGAACCCAAGGATCCACTCTGCTTTTACTGAAGTGAACAGCTCACGTCTCGGTTATGAATAGCAAACACGTGGACTTTAGGGTGGATGTGACTGGAAAGAAAGACTTTGATACTGGCAAGAAACTTGTCCTGCTGAAACTTGAACGTATTTTTTTTCTTCGAGTGTATGTTTGAACATAGACTGCTTGACCTTTTTACTCTGTTGAAGAAACGCAAGAAAGCAATTCATGTTTGTGGGTGTGTTTTCTTAAGAGGGTGTGCCGAACACTTCTGTGTTCTGGAGTCATTTTGCAGTAGTTTAGAGTTGCCTTTAAATGAACCAGCGAAGCAAGAAATCCATAGGGATTGTTTATAGATTTTGCTAATTTATTTGTACAGAGTAGACATGTTGTGGGATTGTATTTTAGAATAGTTTGACAATTTTTCGAGCCAGCCTCATTAGGTGCACGATATTCTGATTTCTCTGTCACAATAGTGTTAGATTCTACAATCTGTCTTGGATTTGTCATATATTGCTCTGTGTACTATCTCTTTGCTTAACAAGTCTCTTATTTCCTGGAACTGTCAGCCATAAAAGACAGCAATGGAGCTTAGATATATGTATTTGACACGATTCAAATGTTTTTGGAAAGGATTTGAGAAATGTGGCAGCATTCTATTTCATCGCTGGAAGGTTAGATTTCATGTTTAATAGATGTCATTTTCTATTAGTGTTCTTTATCATCACATAATCAATGAAATGCAATAAAATTATGTTGCAGTTGTTTATCTTTGTCCTTGTTATCGCATGACTGCAAACTCATGATGACAAACTAAATGCTGATGTCTTTCAAATCACACACACTCACAGGCCATTTTATTAGGTATACCTAACTAGTTGCCTTCAGGACTGCCTTAATGCTTCGTGGCATAGATTCAACAAGGTACTGGAAATATTCCTCAGGGATTTTAGTCCATATTGAAATGATAGCATCACACAGCGGCTGCAGATTTGTTGGCTGCACATCCATGATGCGAATCTCCCGTTCCACCACATGCCAAAGGTGCTCTGTTGGATTGAGATCTGGTGATTGTGGAGGCCATTTGAGTACAGGGAACTCATTGTCATGTTCAAGAAACCAGTCTGCGATGATTCGTGCTTTATGACATGATGCGTTATCCTGCTGGAAGTAGCCATCAGAAGATGGGTACACTGTGGTCATAAAGGGATGGACATGGTCAGCCACAATACTCAAGTAGGCTGTGGTGTTGACACGAAGCTCAAATGGTACTAATGTGCCCAAAATGTACCAAGAAAATATCCCCCACACCATTAGACCACCACCACCACCATCCTGAACTGTTGATACAAGGCAGGTTGGATCCATGTTTTCATGTTGTTGACACCAAATTCTGACCCTACCATCTGAATGTCACAGCAGAAATCGAGACTCATCAGACCAGGCAATGTTTTTCCAATCTTCTATTGTTCAATTTTGGTGAGCCTGTGCAAATTGTAGCCTCAGTTTCCTGTTCTTACACTGTAATAAATTATTTGTTAGTTTGACTTAAAAAAAAAAAGTAAGCTACCCGGTTACCTTAAAGTTTTGAGTTTATTGTAATTATAAATGTGAGTTATAATAACTTGAGTGATTTTGTTGTTTCAGCTAATTTTGTGTTGTATCAACTTCTTCAAGCAGTTTAAGTTGACTTGTAAGTACACTCAACTTAATAGTGTAAAATTGTTGAGTGAACTAACTTTTAGTCAACTTAATTCATTTGATTGCTTGAAGAAGTTGATACAATATAATTCAAAGTTATATAAACAAAAGTTTTGTCAACTCAACTAAAAATTGTTTGTTGTAACAAAAATCTGAAAAAGTTACCTGGTTGCCCTAAAATTATGAGTTAATCAACTAAATATAGCTTGTTGTAACAACTAAGAAGTTTACACAGTTGACTTAAAACTATGAGTTAAAGTAACAATTAAAGTTTACACAGCTGACTTGCTTATGCTATTATTTTAGTTAACCTAAACAAAAAATCCTTTGTTATCTTAACTACGTTAGGGAATCTTAGTTGACTTGACAAAAGAAAATATGTTGTGATAACAAATCATGGAAATATTTTTTTTAGTGTAGCTGACAGGAGTGGCACCTGGTGTGGTCTTCTGCTGCTGTAACCTATCCACCTCAAGGTTCAACGTGTTGTGCATTCAGAGATGCTCTTCTGTATACCTTGGTTGTAATGAGTGGTTTAGCCTTTCTGTCAGCTCGAACCAGTCTGGCCATTCTCCTCTGACGTCTGGCATCAACAAGGCATTTGCGCCCACAGAACTGCCGCTCATTGGATATTTTCTCTTTTTAGGACCATTTTCTGTAAACCTTAAATTCTGGTCAGAATACTCAGACCAACCCGTCTGGCTCCAACTACCATGCCACGTTCAAAGTCACTTAAATCACTTTTCTTCCCCATTCTGATGGTCGGTTTGAACTGCAGCAGATCGTCTTGACCATGTCTACATGCCTAAATACATTGAGTTGCTGCCATGTAAAAGGCTGATTAGAAATGTGCGTTAACAGGCAGTTGGACAGGTGTACCTAAAAAAGTGGCCGGTGAGTGTATAGGCCAATCCAACATCGCCATCTGTTGGTTGAAGTGCGACACTACATTAAAGTTTCAATGGATATAGCAGGAGTGCCCAAACTTTTTCGTATGAAGGCCCAAAACACAAATATCATAGAGTGCCGTGGGCCGAAGGTAAATATACCAAACTATATTACATTAAAGTTGCTATAGCTAATTTATTTCATAATATTTAAAAATAATTCGAATAAATAATTACAATTTAAATTGTAATAACAAATGTAGTATACATTTCTTTATCGTAACTTATGACAATAAAAATACAATCACATGTTTTATAGCACAGTAGAATTCATTGCTAAATAGTCAAGCAGAATCAGCTTGTGCCTCCATTTGCTCACTGATGTCTCTGCATTGTGCTCTATCCATTGGGTGACAGTATGTGCATTCAATTCATTTAACTGAAACATTTAATTTCCATTAGCTTTTTGGATCTTATCAATAAAACAAACAAACAAACAAACTAAAAGTTGCATTTAATTAGAAATTACAGTCTCTTAAACATCCCAATTGTTCTCCTCCTCTTCTCAGATGGTATGGTGGGCCAAATCAAAGGTTACCATGGGTAAAGTTTGGGCCGCAGGTCCTAGTTTGGGCATCTCTGATTTAAAGGGTTCACTTAAAACAAGTAAATTTCCTCACCATTTCTTATGCTAAAGTATTTTATAACTATTTTTTTCTTTTGTAGGACAAAAAAAAAGTTATTTTGAAGAATGTCTGGAACCAGCAGCCATTGACATCCAAACAAAAATGGAAGTCAATGGTTGCTGCTTTGCAACATTCTTCAAAATATCTTCTTTTATGAACAGCAGAAGAAAGAAACTAAAACAGATTGGAAACAAGTAGAGATAACCGATGACACATTTTTCACTACCTCTTTAATTCTTTATGCATGGTTACAACCAGGTGCTTTTTCGGATCCATATATTGACATGAGCATCAAGCTGTTGCTGCAGATTTGTCAGCTGCATCCATGATTCAAATATCCCATTCCTGAACATTCTATCCATTCCTAAACATGCTCTGCTTGACAGATTGAGAACTTCTGTCTCTGAAGTCAAGTTCTTTGAGATAATCTGAGATTTGTGCAATAGTATCTGAATGCAGCCTTTATGATGCAAGCTGAGATTGCATCACTCAGCGATGCAATGTCAGACACAATGTACTCAATGGAGTGAGTGACGTCACTGTGACGGGTAGGGTTAGGGGTGGGGTTAGGTAAGCGCATTAAAAAGCATTGGATGCAGCTCAGATTGCACTGCACCGTGTCTGCATCCAGACCCCTCTTGATTTGTGATATTTCATCGTGGTCATGAAAAGATGGACATGATCAGCAAAAACACTCAAGTAAACTGCATTTAACTGGTACAACCCACATTAAAAATCTATAGTAGAAAAACTATAACGTACTATTTTTTGAACCAGATTAAAGTAGAGTTTGTTATAGGCTACTATAGTAAAGCATTTACAACTCTTTGTTTATCAATGCTACAGCATATTGAACTATTGTGAAGTGATAAACTGTAATTAATGCTACTTTAGGGCAATGCAGTGGCGCAGTAGGTAGTGCTGTCGCCTCACAGCAAGAAGGTCGCTGGTTCGAGCCTCGGCTGGGACAGTTGGCGTATCTGTGTGGAGTTTGCATGTTCTCCATGCGCTCGCGTGGGTTTCCTCCGGGTGCTCCTGTTTCCCCCACAGTCCAAAGACATGCGGTACAGGTGAATTGGGTAAGCTAAATTGTCCATAGTGTATGAGTGAGTATAGATGTTTCCCAGAGATGGGGTGCAGCTGAAAGGGCATCCGCCGCGTAAAACATATGCTGGATAAATTGCCGGTTCATTCCGCTGTGGCGACCCCGGATTAATAAAGGGACTAAGCTGAAAAGAAAATGAATGAATAATACTACTTTAGTTTTTACTGTGTGTATTTCCAGTTCTAGAATTTTTTTATTTTTTTATCTATACAACTTACGGGAAGGTCGCTGGTTCGAGCCTCAGCTGGGTCAGTCGGCATTTTTTGCGTGGAGTTTGCATGTTCTCCCCGTGTTTGCGTGGGTTTTCTCCGGGTGCTCCAGTTTCCCCCACAAATCCAACGACATGCGGTATTCTACATATGAATGTACATGTACATATGGATGTTTCCCAGTGATGGGTTGCAGCTGGAAGGGCATCCGCTGTGTAAGTCATATGCTGGATAAGTTGGCGGTTCATTCTGCTGTGGCGACCCCAGATTAATAAAGGGACTAAGCCGAAAAGAAAATGAATGAATGAATGAACGAACTTACGGAAAAAAAAAAAAAACTGGCAGAGGTGGTTGCCAAAAATTATTACCACATAAAATATGTTAAAACTATATGAATTTCAGTAATCTAATGTATTTCTGTAATTAACAGTGAGCATGTGTTGATGAGCATGTCATATGATGAATCATCACAAACATGTTTTCGAACAAGCAGAGAAACATACTAATGTATAGAAGGTCACACAACTAAACACCATGCCACACTTGAATTTAAAGCAATGAAAAAAATCGATGTAGAGAATAGATGTATCCGCTGTGTAAAACATATGCCGGATAAATTGGTGGTTCATTCCGCTGTGGCAACCCCTGATAAATAAAGCGACTAAGCCGAAGAAAAATAAATGAATGAATAAAACACATCACTGATAAGGGAAAAAATAAAAAGAACCATATAGTAATGTCAACAAAAAAGCAGAAAATCTGGAAAATGTAATTTACAGTTATTTACCAGATATATTAAGGAAACTTACTAACAGGACACAGATTTTACTGTAGCGTTTTTATAAGTATTTACCATTGAATTGAAAAATGTATCATTTAATTATTATATATTCATTCATTCATTTTCTTGTCGGCTTTGTCCCTTGCGGGGTCGCCACAGCGGAATGAACCGCCAACTTATCCAGCACGATTTTACGCAGTGGATGCCCTTCCAGCCGCAACCCATCTCTGGGAACTTCCACACACACACATTCACACTCATACACTATGGACAATTTAGCTTACCCAATTCACCTGTACCACATGTCTTTGGACTGTGGGGGAAACCGGAGCACCCGGAGGAAACCCACGCGAACCCAGGGAGAACATGCAAACTCCACACAGAAACGCCAACTGACCCAGCCCAGCCGAGGTTTGAACCTGCGACCCAGCGACGTTCTTGCTGTGAGGCAACAGCACTACCTACTGCGCCACTGGGTTGCCTATTATTATATATAAGATATTTAAATAAAATATAAATAATATATCATGTAATTGAATATATCATATTATTATTAAATCTCTCTCTCTCTCTCTCTCTCTCTCTCTCTTTCTCTCTTTCTCTCTTTCTCTCTCTCTGTAAGACTTGTCCCTGTAGAACCTACATGGTTGTGCATTAAAATTCCAGTAGCTTCGCACAGTTTCTGAAAATCTCAGAGCTTGCATAAAAAATTAATTCACCTTTCCTCTCTTCAGTATTTTGAAGTTGAACTACCTCTACATGCTAAAATGGATTGAGTTGCTGCCACATGATTGGCTCGTTATTATGCTTAAAATGAGTCAATCACATACTGAATTGTTTTAACAGGCTGTGAACAATATCCTTTTCAGCCTATGTGAGATATAGGGGACTAACGTGTGCTTGTCTGAGCTCCTAACTTGGTTAAAAAACAGTTATAAGCGTAAGAAGCTTTATTTAGGATAATATTTGGACATGTGCTGGATAAGTTGGCGGTTCATTCCGCTTTGGCAACCCCTGTTTAATAAAGGGAATAAGCCGAAAAATTAATTAATGAATAAATGAATGAAGAAAAACAAATCAGTAACTGGAAAGAGCCCTGAAACTGGGTAATAGGAATGTGACATGCCTTCCAAAGATCCAACTGATGCAACATACTGTTTAAAAACTATTTTATGGATATTCCTCAGGTTTTCAGAGCAGAAAAGATGGGTTAGGGTAACAGGAATAAGTGAAAAATGGGGGACACGACTAAAATTTTGTTTATTTTGTTTAAATTAAGGCACCACCTCCAACTCACTCTCTCTCTCTCTCTCTCTCTCTCTCTCTCTCTCTCTCTCTCGCTCTCTCTCTCTCTCTCTCTCTATTTTTCAAGACATTTCTATACAGCTTAAAGTGACATTTAAATGCTTAATTAGGTTAATTAGGTTAACTAGGCAGGTTAGGGTAATTAGGCAAGTTATAGTATAACGATGGTTTGTTCTGTAGACTATTGGAAAAAATAAAAGCTGCTTTTATTCTAGCCGAAATAAAACAAATAAGACTTTCTCCAGAAGAAAAAAATATTATCAGACATACTGTGAAAATTTTCTTGCGCTTATTAATCATTTTTGTGAAATATTTAAAAAAAAAAAAAAAAATCAAAGGAGGGGGTAATGATTCTGACTTCAACTGTATATATTTTAAATAAATGTATTTGAGGCAAAGATGAGATACATAATGCAAAAGAAAAAAAAATCTGAGATTTTAATGATTATATTTTACAGTGAAATGCAGTGTTGGAGACTTGAGACAAGCAAAAAATGTAAATTTTCAGTGTTTTATGCAGTTTTTATTAATCTTTTAAATGTTCTAGATTACGGGTTGCAACGTGGTGCAGTGGATAGCACGATCGCCTCACAGCAAGAAGGTCGCGGGTTCGAGCAGGCTGGGTCAGTTGGCAGTTCTGTGTGGAGTTTGCATGTTCTCCCTGTGTTGGCTTGGGTTTCCTCCAGGTGCTCCAGTTTCCCCTACAAGTCCAAAGACATGTGGTATAGATGGATTGGGTAGGCTAAATTGTCTGTAGTGTATGTGTGTGAATGAGTGTGTATGGATGTACCCCAGTGATGGGTTGCAGCTGGAAGGGAATCCGCTGAGTAAAACATATGCTGGATAAGTTGGCGGTTCATTCCGCTGTGGCAACCCCAGATTAATAAAGGGACTAAGCCGAAAAGAAAATGAATGAATGAATGAGATTAAATTTGTAGTTTGGACAGTATAAAGACACGTTGCTTAATAATAACATGTGTGTTTGAGTTACTTTTCTTGCATATTTATACAAATTAGTCCTGGGAACATAAGGCACTCATTCGGTGTTATGGCCAAGTTTTTTCTTATTACTTATTATTAATTATTAATTACTCTTTATTTTATTTAAGGTTTATTTTCTAAAAATATTTACATTAGAATTTCTAGTAACAAAGAATAAAAGAAATTACAAGTACAGTAGCATTTGCTGCACCACCATCAAAAATTCATGAATTTTTTATGGGCTTTAGTATGGGTGAAACTTGACCCACGGATCACTGGTGAGGAAGCCGAGGGAAGCCAGAAATATCTCTAGCAAACACCACATTCATTTTATAAATAGTCTGAGTGAAATGAGCTGCCAAATATTTTGTATAATAACTGCAGAATAGCCTATTTCACCTACTGTCATAGGCCTATGAATGTAAAATGGCGCCATCTAATGATATTTTCGACTATGGCAATTGGCAAATAATAAAAATAAACAGACAAAATAGATAAAATACAAATTAATTGGACTATAAAACCATAAAATAACAACAAGTATAAAAAGAACAAAAAACAACAACTAGCTATAAAACTCAAAAAGCTGGATGGGAAATAAAATCACTTATATTGATTGATAAATAGCTTCTTTCGCATACAAGGGAATTATATTTATATTCTCATACACAAGGACTTGTATTTCTTAACAACCGCGTTCGCCGAGCACCAACACACAACATGTAAACAAACCTACGTGTTTGCGTTTTCTTGTGACTCGAATACCCATAAGCCCCAAACGCACCCATTGCGTCATGTCGTAAACGCCATTGGCCAATTCCTGTTGAGTCGGCCATATTGGAATTTGAAGTCTGCTATGCTGTGAGCAGGTCGGCAGGCTCTTAGATTATATCTCTCAAAACAGCTACATTTTAACCGTATCCGCAGCGCCAGAGCCTGGCATTGCACCCGAGACCCCGCGGTTTACTGACGGAACGCTGTCGGTGTATTTCGTGGGCTAGAAATGAGTCCTACAGACGCCAAACGCGGAGCGAAGCGCAGGAAGAATAAGCGGGGCGGCGGCGCAGGGAAGGCCGGAGCTCCGCCAACACCCTCCAGCAGCAGTGCACACGGAGACCCGAGCACCATCCCCAGCCTCAATGGAGAGGTGAGCCGCGACTTGGGCATGCGGGGCGGTTGATGGTGCATCAGAGTTTGAATACGGTGTAGTTTAGCTTACAATTCATGTTAATGCAGGCCTAGGAGAGCTGCTGGAGCTGATCTCACGTTTACATGGAGCCCGAGCTGAGCTCCACTGATCTAGAGCTTTAATCTTAAACAGTTCCTGGTCCGATCACAGAAACATGGGAGGAAAACTGTAGAGACGTGCGGAAAGGATGTTTAGGGGGTTTTCGTGCAGTGTATGTGGAAGTTTGAGTGAATTTTGTGTCGCTGGAAGTGTTGTGAAGCTAACTTGACAAGCGCTGTATGGTGTAAGCTCAAGTGTTTACAGACGTATTTGAATGTATATGATGTTATCAACCTTACTTAATGGGAAAAAAGTATGAATAAATATAGCCTTTTAACCGAAAGGATCACTGTTTATGAACTGCGGTCCACTGAAGTAAACAGGTAAATAGACCTAATGCTAAAGCCCACCATGTGTTTTGGCGTTTACGATCAAATTGTTCACATTGCAAGTTCTTATTCATCTATTTTTATAAAAAGAAATGTCAGACTTATTATATATTCTAATACATGTATATATTTACTTATTTATTGTGCTAAGTATTAATGCAATAACTGCCCTTCTGTTCTCCAGTAGTGGTGTCAGGTATGAACAAACCGGAAGTGCTTGAAAATAATCAGCGTAAATGTCAACAAAGCCTTTTATACGCCTGTCAGTGGTTTTTAGCTGAGGCTTGTGCAAAGTTTGTCCTTTGGAAATAAATGTGATATGTAATGTCACCTAGCAGAGGTAGCTCTTAGTGTATATAGACATGTGCTGACGATATTCAGTAATACACAGTGGTGTAAAGTAACAAATTACAAATACTCAATTACTGTACTGAGTAGTTTTTCTCAGAAATTGTATTTTACTAAGTAGTTTGAAAAATGTGTACTTTTAATTTCGCTTGAGTACATTTTTAGTGCAGTATTGGTACTTTTACTCCATTACTTTTCTTCAACCTGCAGTCATTATTTTATTTTTTTTGTATATGGCAATTAGAAAACGTCCAATCTAAAATCAAACAAATATCAACGTCTAATGATGTTACAGCTTGACGTTGTGTGGACGTTACCACTATGACGTTCATCAGATGCCATTTTAGTTGCCATACCTGACGAATAAATGTCAGTATTTCACATCAATAGGATGTTGGTTTAAGATGTTGGCTTGACGTTGGATTTTGGTCACTTTCTAACACAACCTAAAATCAATCAAATATCAACGTCATTTGATGTTGTTATTGAACATCAAAATAACGTTGTCCTTTGACGCTGGCTAGACACTGAATTTTGGTCACCTGACATCACGACCTAAATCTAACCTAATATTAACTTCTTATGGCGTTGTGTGCCTGCTGAGCAATAACAAAATGCACTACAGAAAGTTACGTTTACACACATCCACAATTTACATGTAAATTCATCAGCTTTTTACAGCGTAATACTCACTACTCACTAGGGTTACACGGTTTATCGGTACTATGGTAGTCTCATGATACTATGGCTCCAAAATACTGACAGTGCCACTGTAGTTTGTAAACGATAGTATCGTCATTAACGGTCTATCTACAATAGATAATGTTGGATGTGGAAAATTCACTAAAATGATCACACGTTTGTGCAACAATAGACAATTTAATTTAAATAGTCCGTGGATCGCTTTAAGGCTGCAAGTTTTCTGGTGTTTCAAATGCACATCTGAATCGGTTCATTTCTGTTCCTCTCAATATGATTATGATTACAATAACAACAGCGACAATCTGTTAAAAAGAACGACTCACAAAGTGAAATTTTGACTTACTTTGGATTGTTACCAGATAAGACTGGAAAAAAAAAAAAAACAATAGATGAAAAACCCAAAATAGCAACTTTGAAACAATTTTTGACCACTTCATATAGCCTAATTTATTTGGGAAAATGCTATTTTTGTAACAAATTTTATTTGGTATAATTTATATCTTTATTTTTATGTATTTTTGTAGGTCAGTTATCTACAAAATAAACAAAAGGAGCAAATTTTAGGATATGTGACGTGCAAATAATACTTTTTTCAATAATAAGGTAATTATGAATTAAATTCAAAACCTATTATAACATGTAAAATATAGTATTTCTGACCGTTTTCTTTATAATTTGAGTTATGAATTACAGTATTGCAATACTACTAGTAATTGTGAAACTACAGCTGATATAATATCGTAAGATGAATTAATGGTATCATGACAACTCTACTACTCACTACTTTTGAGTACTTTTGAAAGGTCTACTTTTTACTCATACTTTGAGTAATATTTACAACAGATATTTTTACTCTACCTGCAGTACATTTTTTGACAAGTAATAGTACTTTTACTTAAGTATGATTTTTCAGTAATCTTTCCACCACTGGTAATACAATACAAAGTTATATAATGAGCATGCTTGATATTGTTATCTTCAAAATTCTTATGTAAACTTTAAGAATGTCCTTTAAGAATATTCAGATTGTTGGTTTTCGCAGTGGTTCAACACAGCACCAAATACATGAAGGCTTAATAGGCAGATTATTCTTAAACATGAACATGTTCACCTGTTAGTCTGGTTTACAATATTCATGAGATATTGATTGAAAATGTTTCAATCTTTTATATGAATGAGGTTTCCTTAAAACTTTACAATAGGGCTCCAGTTTACTAAAGTTAACAAATGATGATGAAAAGTTGCAAAGCTTTCATTATTCTTATGTGATATTAGTAGGGTATATGCATAGCTAGTGTTTCCGTACGATAAACTTCCGGTGAACGTCAATTTTTTTCAATTGTAAATGGTTCCTTTTACAGCATCGATGTAATGTAATTCAAATACAATAAGTTAAATAGACTTAAGCATTCATTTAGTTGTTCAAGTGTAAAATGAGATAAAAAGCCTTTTACGTGCACACACTGTCAGGATCAGCAGGCTACCGCAGAAACGCCACTGAAAATACTTTTTAAAGACATGGTTGGGGAAAATGTGATTTATTACAGTGCTTGTACATTCTGAGACCGCCTTTATATTGTATATCAATCAGGCAGTGAAGATTGTTGATTTTTAAAGAAAACAGACTAATGGCATACAAAATCTGCGTTTGACTCCGTTTGACTTGTTTACATGTTGTGAGTCCTTTTGCATATACCCTATATACCCTATACCTTAGTTAATGTTTAATAACTTGTAGCTGTTTTATTTAATGAAGCAAGTTCTTAGTTATATTTCACAAAATTGACAAAAATGTAACTTTTTTTGGTTATACCTTTTAAAGTAACTTTTTTTTACTTCTTATGTCAGTATTATAATTGTTATAAAACCTTAATAAAAGCTTCAGCAATGATCACAAATAGAAAAATCGATGTGTATCATATTCATATCTATGCACACTCATACATCAGCCGCTTTCTTCTCTTTGCAGTTGTGCGTTCATGTTTTCCATCTGTGAGAAGTGTCAGGGAATGAATAGGTCACTCATAGCAGCACAGGGTCCAGTCTTCAGGGCTTTGTCAGAGATGTATTCTTACTAGTGGTACGCCTCTGTTTCCAAGGAAACCACATCTGTCGCTTAACAAGGGTATCAGTCCTGTGTGTTGACATAAGCAAGGAAAAAGACCTTTCATCACTGGACTGGATCACTCAGACCTTTTAGCTTGAAGGCAGTGCACAGATTTTGGTTAACACGATTTCCGTCACCAGAGAGCAAAACGTTGCAGGGAGCTCGGCACATTCTGACTGATGTCATGTTGTGTTAGTTTTGTTCTTCTATATGAAATGTGTAGCACAATGCGATTTTCACAGAATCAAATAAAGTTTGTTTCTGTCAGACGCTGATGTGAATTGACAGCCACAATGAAGTCGGGTTAACTCAGGTGAAGCTGTTTGTAGCAGAGCTTGTTGGCAGGCTGTAGTCGACTCGTAAGGAATTATTGTAACATTTTTGCATTTAGCTCAGCAGGTACTCAAGACAACACATTCTTCTGTTCCTGATTAAACTAGCAATTTTGGTTAACACTGAAGTGTGTAATTTCGTAGTCCCCAAAATTTTCCAAACACTTCTCTGCTCTACTATTGGTTGAACAAACAGCCACTGTTTTTGACAAAACTCTTGGCTTCAATTGGATTATTAAGATGAGAGGGAAGAAAGCACTAGAACATAGATATATTTCACACACTGGGCATAAAGATTATTTTGCAGTGTAATTCGCTTGTTAAGTTGTGATTAGGGTTGGGCCGATAGACGATGTCATCGTCCATCGCCGATGGCTGATAAACTTCACGATGCTGAGCCGGCATCGTGATCCATCGCCCCGCCCCACATGTATATTGATATATAACTTAATATTTGCATGTCATCTTAATAGCAATAACGGTCTTTTCATGAGCTGTGTTATATTATACTTATAGCTGCTCTTTGCACGGCTGACAGCATCGTGAGGATTAAATACATCGTGAGGATTATACAGCACCTCTCGCGCTTAAAATGTGTAGATTCAGTGGCAAACGCTGTTACCTGTAAACCCCGTCCCACAGACTTAACAGTGAATGGCTTTAGTTATCTTCATAGCGGACTTGAAGCCACTGCAAGTCTTTTCTCCACTCTTGGAAAAGTGTAAATGGTGTATTAACATTCAGCACATGATCACTAATAAGATGTGCCATTTTTTAACTTTAGGTGGTTTCTAAAACTAAATCTGTCAGTGTTATTTTCATTCTCTCATCTTCAGCGCGTCACATTTCCGCGGCTGTTGCTCCTGTCATGTGAAGGCAGAAGGCGTTGACTGAGTGATTGACAGCTGATATTAACCAATCCATTCGCGTTCAGTTCTAGCGGAGTGGGCCAATAGGAAGAGCACAAAGGCGGGGCAAGCATTGTAGGCTTTTGTACTTCAGCAAGTTCACATAACAACTGCTTTAATCTGTTCCTGAGCGCTGCGTTTGGTGTATTTAGGTGCAAAGATGCATTCTGCATAAACGTCTCCTAAATCCGCGCACATTTGTGAGGATTTTGCAGTGAAAACAGGTCGCACGGTAAAAATGTATGCACTAGCACAAAATGCTTTCAAATACATATTTTCGGTCGCATAAAATATCAGGCGCAATTGTGACCAAAACGGTCGAGCTTTAGCATCTTTACTTGTTATTATGTCCTCATAATAATAATAAAATATGTAAGTTATCATTAATCACAATACAAATTACAGTGAACTCCAAATGAACTCTCGTCTCGTCTCCGCCACCAGCTGTGGGGAAAAGGCATTATGACACACATCACTCCGCCTGATCATGCCAGAGTCCCGCGGAAAAAAAGTGATTGACAGGTGGTAATTTGTGTATAACTTTATTTATTTATGGTTTGGTTATGGGTAAAGCAAAGACCATGTGGGTCAGGTAGTGAAAACGATAGGCTACAATTATTAAATTTGTTATGAATTAATTGATATTTAACAACAAAGACCCCCACCCCGCCTACGACGACGATACCATCGTCCATCGCCGATGTTCACATTCGACATCGTACGATGCCAAATTTGTCAACATCGCCCAACCCTAGTTGTGATGTATGAAATACTGTTTCCGGGTCTAAGCCGCTACTCATTTGAATTAAGAAAATATTCATTTATGATCACCAATTAGTCATATCACACATAAAAGTGAACTTTATATAAAATCATGATGTACACAACAGTCTCTGGACTTGGTGCATCACAGACACCAATATTTAAACAATTTATAAAACATTAATCACTTTCTGGCCATCGGATATTAAGTATGGATTTCTATATGATTGTAATTTTCGAAAGCATTACAGCACTTTGTAAACAATTATTATTGCCATTTGTTGAGTCTCCCCATACAGTTCAGTGTTTCCTCTAGGAATTTTTCCAGCTGTGGTGGCAGGCTTTTATTTTTACACAGATCTGCCAACTATTTTAAAGACAAATATTACACGCAGTATCAAGTCGAGATCACATTCATGTAATACGAGCATGCGAATCTCTTTGCTTGCACGCTGATTTCCTCTGTTCGTGCACAAAACGTCTTGCACGCCCTCAAATATACTCTGCTTGAGTGCAGATCTTTATGTGCGCTGTCAAATAAACACTGCTGAAGTGCGATTTTAGTGCGCTTTTGTGTGTTTTGCAACATTAATGCGTCCTGAAGTAAAGTGAAACGGCTATAACCTCCAGCAAGATAAAGTCATTGTATGCAGAGCCAATGACCTTTATCAATAAAGTATACTTATATGGAAACTGTGTTCATCTTAACTGAAAGCTACGCCGTGTTTGCTGGCCTCACGCATCACACAGCTGTCAGTCAGTCAGCATGTCACCTTAAAGGGTTGAACAAATAGCACACAGCACTACGGTTACAGAAAAGTTTGCGCTGTTTAATTCACTTACCTTTCAATAGGTTTTGGTACGATTATAACCCGCTATAAAAAAAAACACGACTGAATGTTTTAAATGCGTTGTAATGTAGCCGTGGCGGGATGAATTTTGGTGTGGTGGCCCGCCACGGAAGAATGAATGTAGCGGAAACCTTGGAGTTTGATTGAGTGCTTGGCCCTGGAAGCCGCTTCGCGTGATGTTTCAGGTCACACTTAACAAGTGGATATTGTGTCAATATTCGTCTTAATTCTCAATAGTAATAATAGCCATAATAACCTGCTGGTTATTCATGCTAAAAATCCTGTATTAATAACCTTTATGTCTTAATATGTGAATTGGTAGTCTTTAAAGGGTAACAGCCACATTATGTTGGAGTTTGTGGGATATCTGTAGCAGATTTAAAAGAGATCTAATGTTTTTGTCATGTTATTTTGATTTATAACATATATCACATTACACAGGGCCTGACAATGATGTTCGGATGGCTCGAAACTGTGTCTCTGAGAAAACTTGAGACATGAATTGACTGCTCTTTTGAAGCTTCTTGCAAATGGACAAATGTGTACCAAAATATAGATGTATTGGGAATGTTAGACCACTCGAGCAACGCACACAGAGGGCTCATCTCAGATTATACAAAATTACCAAATTAAGTTCTATTTGCATCTTTTTGATCGTTAATGGACAGACAAAACATTATGACATAACATTTGTTTTGAACATACTCAAAAACAGTTAACATTAACAACTGGAAAGAAATTGTGTTGAAGCATAACCAATAATGAACTTATTCTTCATGTACGAGTAAGCCAGCCATCGGAATCTTTTAGCGAGGAACTTCTAGTCTTAAAAACAGCTAATTATGCCGCTTGATGTTGCAAAGTGACATTTTCTTCTTATATTATTCTACTTTTTATGTATAGTCATGAACACGCTTGTTGGTGCAGTGTTTCCTCTAGGATTTTTTTTCCAGCTGTGGCGGCTGGCCTTTTACACAGATCTTCCAACTACCTATGGCCTTATTGCAATGACAATTGGCGCAAGCGCAGTCTTACAAGTCAAGATCGCGTTCATGTAATACCAGCATGCAAATCTCTTTGCTTGCGCATTGATTTTTTCTGTTCGTGCACAAAACTTCATGCACACCCTCAAATATACCCCACTCAAGTGCAGATTTTCTTGTGCGCTCTCAAATAAACTCTGCTGAAGTGCGATTTAGTGCCTTTATGTAACTGGTATGTCTCCAACATTTATTAGATTTGCTAGGAATATTTATGAATCCAACAGACCTACAGAACGGCATTGATGCGTCCTGAAGTAAAGTGAAATGGCCATAAACTCCAGCAAGATAAAGACATTGTATGCAGAACCATAGACCTTTATCTGTAAATAAAGTGTAATTAGGCATATTGTGTTCATCATAACTGAATGCTATGTCGTGTTTGCTGGCCTCACGCATCGCATAGCCCTGTTAGTCATTATGTAACCTTAAAGGTAGGGCTAGGCGATAAAATCAGTATTGATATTTATTGACCGAACACCATTGTCAATATGGATTAAAAAAAGATTAGGTATGTAGTTTTGATATGATGCGCTATAGTTTTATTAAAATGTTGCTGCTGAGTGCGCGCCTTGGAAGCAGTGTCAATTAGCTTGGGGTGTAAGTTTGTCATTTCCAATGGAGGCGCGAGACATGTTGTGCAAGCGATGCACACTAGAACCGTGCGCATTTTCCAGCCACACCTAGTTAAAAAACATCTGAACATTTCCAAATGCCCCGAACTCACCGCAATTCATGTAAGTAGAAATAACCATTCTGCTTCACGCTTTATATGGAATATACACATTTCAGTAATAACGGCAGACTAATTACCTCAGACAAACACAGGGCACCCAAACTCTGCAGGGCATTTTTACTTTTTTCCATAAAATTTGCATCGGAGCTGCAGCAATGATTTGTCTGTTTGTCATCCTCTGAGAAAATGGTTTATGGTCACCTAGTTATGAGAGATGCCAGGGGAAAAAAGGTCCATTGTAAATGGTCAAGAATCTACGCGCACGCTCTTGTCTCTTCAGGTCAGAATAACAACACATGTGAAAATGAGTGCCGTATAGCGCCAGTGAGGAGATTGTAAATAAAAATGGATGTAATGATGTCGCTAGAGTGGCTTTTTGGTTTCTTTTCTTGTGCGTCCCAGCCACTAGCACCCCATCTGAAAGAATTTTTAGCAAAAGGGGTAATGTAGTCATTCAACTTCACAATTTGTAATTATGCAATATGTATTTGAATAATGATGGCTGGTTCCTTTACTTGAAAGCTCAGATTTGATTATCATAATTTGTTTTGTTTACAGAGTTTGAGGTTTACTGTATCATTATTATTCACACCTTACAGATGTTGATGTACCTTTACCATTGCACACACTTTGTAACATTTTATTTATCAAGTTTAAGAGTCTCTTTAACACTTATGTTTATTTTATTATGAAGATATCAGACATTTTGTTTATATATTTTTGTTTTTGACTATTAAAACTATTTGCCTTAGTAATGTTGGTAAATTAAAATAAACTGGTTAAATAACAATCCTAATTTTCCTAAATGTATTGTTAAAAATATTCAACGTTGAATGATATGAAACATGATATTGTGATTTATTTTTAATTTTTTCCTTTTATTTTTTTTTTTGCAATATCGCTCAGTCCTACTTAAAGGGTTAAACAAATAACGAACAGCACTACTACAATTACAGAAAATATTGCTCTGTTATAATTCACTTACATTTTAATTCATTTTGCGATTATAACCTGTTTTTAAAAAAAATAACTGCAACAACTGAACATTTTGAATAAGAAACTGTAATGTAGCCGTGGCGTGAATTAATTTTGGTGTGGCCCCTTGCCATGGAAGAATGAATGTAGTGGAAATCATGTTGGTGGAGCAAGTAGTTTGGAGCAACTGTTTTCTGCTGTTTATTATTCCTAATCATTTCTCCCATAGGTGACTAAATCAGAAGTTCTAAAATATTCGCAAAAATAAATTTTAGAATAGGATCAATATCATGTGTTGTGTTTTCTATTATTTTCTGTATAGTTCATGGAGTTTATGGATGAGGTCACAACATAATACTTGTCTGTGCATGTTGCTAATTTGTCAAACTTCCGTTAAGTGACAGATCACACAGACAAACCATGAATATAGACAAATAACTGAAAGAAAGTACTTTCTATATCTTTTGTAGTGCCGAAGGGGGCGTGTCTACCAAACTGTATGATAAAATCTGTATGATCTGTCGAACTTCCACTAAGTGAAAGATCAAACAGTTGACCAATATATCATTTGGTAGACCTGGCACTATAAAAGTACTTATGAAAGTACTTTTTCTCAGTTATTTTTTTATATTCATGTTTGTTTTAATAATCACTTTTTATTATTTGCAAGACCCGTTAAGAAAGTCGGCCAACAGGATTTCTTCCATTATATGCAATTTCCACAAAATTGTCAGAGATTCATTTAATGTCAGCTTCTGTTCAGTGAACTGATTTAACTCTGCTGTACACCGATACGAAAGGGTTTTCACTTGCAATTTGTTTATCTTTGAGCTGAGGTTGTAATCCACATAGTGAATGTAATTACATTATTGTAATAAGTATTTAACATTGAGTCTGGGATGAGTTGATTTATGGTCATCTTTCTCATTAGGTCCCAGTGAATGGCGCTCCTCAGTTTTCAGAAGGCCCAGTGAATGCTGACTTCTCAGGAGTCCTTCAGGTAACAGGCAGATCTCTCACTCTGCAACACTTGCCATATTTGCATTTCCTCCGAGTTGTAGCACAGCTGTGATTTCCTGAAGGCCTGCTCCGGTGTAAGTCGAGTTTCTGTTTTGAAGCATCATTCTTTCACTACGTTTCCTCTGGAGTGTTGGTCTATTGATCTCTTGCAGCGGATGGCCATTAGTGCAGTTTGAGAGTTTATATGCTTTTGGCTTGTTATTGCAACAATGAAAGCTGATTTCTCACAAGTTCCATCTAAAAGATACTTGGATTGTCGCAAAATATATTATTTGAAAATACAGGGAGTGCAGAATTATTAGGCAAGTTGTATTTTTGAGGATTAATTTTATTATTGAACAACAACCATGTTCTCAATGAACCCAAAAAACTCATTAATATCAAAGCTGAATATTTTTGGAAGTAGTTTTTAGTTTGTTTTTAGTTTTAGCTATTTTAGGAGGATATCTGTGTTTGCAGGTGACTATTACTGTGCATAATTATTAGGCAACTTAACAAAAAACAAATATATACCCATTTCAATTATTTATTTTCACCAGTGAAACCAATATAACATCTCAACATTCACAAATATACATTTCTGACATTCAAAACAAAACAAAAACAAATCTGTGACCAATAAAGCCACCTTTCTTTGCAGGGACACTCAAAATCCCTCCATGGATTCTGTCAGTGTTTTGATCTGTTCACCATCAACATTATGTGCAGCAGCAACCACAGCCTCCCAGACACTGTTCAGAGAGGTGTACTGTTTTCCCTCCTTGTAAATCTCACATTTGATGATGGACCACAGGTTCTCTATAGGGTTCAGATCAGGTGAACAAGGAAGCCATGTCAATTGTTTTTCTTCTTTTAGACCCTTTCTTGACAGCCACGCTGTGGAGTACTTGGACGCGTGTGATGGAGCATTGTCCTGCATGAAAATCATGTTTTTCTTGAAGGATGCAGACTTCTTCCTGTAGCACTGCTTGAAGGTGTCTTCCAGAAACTGGCAGTAGGACTGGGAGTTGAGCTTGACTCCATCCTCAACCCGAAAAGGCCCCACAAGCTCATCTTTGATGATACCAGCCCAAACCAGTACTCCACCTCCACCTTGCTGGCGTCTGAGTCGGACTGGAGCTCTCTGCCCTTTACCGATCCAGCCACGGGCCCATCAAGACTCACTCTCATTTCATCAGTCCATAAAACCTTAGAAAAATCAGTCTTGAGATATTTCTTGGCCCAGTCTTGACGTTTCAGCTTGTGTGTCTTGTTCAGTGGTGGTCGTTTTTCAGCCTTTCTTACATTGGCCATGTCTCTGAGTATTGCACACGTTGTGCTTTTGGGCACTCCAGTGATGTTGCAGCTCTGAAATATGGCAAAACTGGTGGCAAGTGGCATCTTGACATCTTGGCAGCTGTACGCTTGACTTTTCTCAGTTCATGGGCAGTTTATTTTGCGCCTTGGTTTTTCCACATGCTTCTTGCGACCCTGTTGACTATTTTGAATGAAACGCTTGATTGTTCGATGATCACGCTTCAGAAGCTTGGCAAGAGTGCTGCATCCCTCTGCAAGATATCTCACTATTTTTGACTTTTCAGAGCCTGTCAAGTCCTTCTTTTGACCCATTTTGACAAAGGAAAGGAAGTTGCCTAATAATTATGCACACCTGATATAGGGTGTTGATGCCATTAGACCACACCCCTTCTCATTACAGAGATGCACATCACCTAATAAGCTTAATTGGTAGTAGGCTTTCGAGCCTATACAGCTTGGAGTAAGAAAACATGCATAAAGAGGAAGATGTGGTCAACATGCTCATTTGCCTAATAATTCTGCACTGCCTGGAAGTCACTGCTTCTATTAAATTTGTTCTGTGCAAAATCTTCTATTCTTGGGAAATTGGCAGTAATGAACAATGATAAATATAGGCATGGGCCAGAACAAGTTTCTGACTGTATGATAACCTTGGATAAAAATATCACGGTATTGTGATTGCTGCTCTAAAATAAGTTCTTTTTTAAAATGTCTTGGTAAAAAACAACACTATTGTTTCCACATTGAACCCAGTATGCAGTATTTCATTTTACATTATTTCACATTTATAATATTTTAGAACAGTAAACATGTCAGGCTAAATAATGTAAATGAATCATTGACTTTTGCTAGGTTTATTAGTTTACAAAACATAGGTTTCTTTATAACAATTTAAAAAACCTTTATATGTATATATACATTATTTAACACTAAAAAAATTTCTACTGGCTTGAAAATTTTCACTGGCCCCACCAAAAATAAAAAGTTAGTAAATATTACTTAGCCACAAATTTTAAATAATGTGTCAAAAATAACGTCTGCGAATGTGGAATTCAAATATGTTAATAAATGTATAATGAGCAAAATTTAAAGTGTTATGCAAACAAAAAGAGCAGTATAGAAAATGTGCAGGTATTTTATTGCAGTTCTAAATTATTTAACAAAATGTGGCTGACTTGCCAAACTGACGGCAAACTGTGCAAAACATCACTTCATTATATTGTACCCAAGACGTTAGAAACAAACGTTTTCTTTTAGCATCATAATTTGATGTTGCCTGCTCTTCGATGTACTGGTTTTTACCAAGTTACGGAAAAAAAATAACGTGCTCACAACATCCAATCACATAAGAGGAACCGAAAAGCAATATGATGTTCACGACTTCACAGAGACGGTAGCATTTAAAGGCTTGAAAGCACAAACTGTTTCTCAATTTTAAGACTATATTTGTACGCAATTGACAAATAGTCGCAGGCAAATTAAACTTTAGGGACAAGGCAGCACTGGCCAGATCAGGTCAGTAACGATCCTTTTGTCCCGAGCATCTCGCACACTAGCCCCGGGCCATCGGGCAGTCCTTATTGTTGAGCCCTGATATACCCTAGGAATGGTGGAACAGGATTTTTTGCGGTTTTAAAACCTTGACTTTTCTAAACCACTGTAAACCTTGAAAACAGTTGTTGTCCCATCCCTAAATAAGTATTAGGTCTAATTGTTAAAATGAACAGTTTCTATGACGATTCAGTGTTTAGTAACGTGTGATAACCGGTTATGATGTACTGTCGTTTTTTTCACCTCATTTGTCATGGTAGCATACTATGATGAGGGAGGCAAAATAAATATAGACACGCCTAATAAATATAAAAGTTGCTTCAACCAGGGAAACCACTGTAGCTCTTTTTTTACTACACAAGGAAGCACTTTTGTCTTATAAAATGTAAACAAACAAACAATCAGCAGAGTTCGCACCACAACTGTATTGACAACGACACAGAGGAACAACGTCAATGTAATTGCTTTCAGAATAAACCTTTTCTGATCAATGTAAATCGCTAATCAAGATCCATGCTGCTTTAAAGCATTTAGAGAGGCAAAAATAGATTGTTATAGTTGGATTAAAGTTTTATAGTTATTACTTTGTTGATAACAGACATTTAAAATTGATACTTAAATGTAGTGTGCTTGTTATTCAGTTGCATGATCAGTTGAAGCATTGCACATACGTTTTTTTTTTTTTTTTTTTATATTGCACCTTTTGGAATTCATATAATGAATGCCTTTCTGTTGTGCTTTATTTGATATCTTATTGTGTAAAAACATCCACGTCAGGTTTATATGCATCTTGGTGTTTTCATCTAGCTGTATTTCTTAAATGCAGCATTCTAAAAAATGCATAAAAATATGTAACTAAAAAAGTTGTCGTTTATGCAGACCCCGTTTACTTTTGGAGTGAACCAGAGGGCCCCGTACACCACCGGTGACCGTTGCCTGCTGTGTCGTAGTGAACGCAAAGACACCATCTCCCAGGACATGGGAGGATCCAGTCAAAATGGCACATCCCAGTCATCCAAATCTTCCAGTTCCCTTCAGTTGCCTCTTTATGTCTGCTCCGACTGCAAACGCACCGTGGAAAAGGACGATCGTCAGCCGCCCCTCGACCAGTCTCTGTTGGTATGGCTTTCTCTTTCCTTCAACACTTGCCTGTTTTTCCTCTGCTTTTAGTCTTAAGAAAAGCATAATTGGACAAATAATGAGTCTGTAATTCCTGTAATTAACATGCTCATTTTCAGCTGAGTCAGAGTAGGGCTGTTAATCTTTTGAAGGAACATTGTTCATGCAGTTTTCCCTCATTAAAAAAAGTTTTACCCCTAAAGCAATGAGTTTTTCTGCACGTGTATTATCAGCTAAATACAAGTTTTTTTGTTTTATATGAGTGTGTTTACCTCTTGGGGGATACCATGTTGAGATCACGTGATCAGATAAATTCCACTGGGTCTGTCTTTGAATAACATATTTTGTTTTGTCAGTTTGGCTTGTGTCTAGAAATAAACTGTGCCATGGAGTCTATATAGGTCTTAAGGCTGATTTATATTTCTGCGTCAAGCGCACATGTATGCTCCGGCGCAGCCTTCGTGCAGTCGTATAGCTGTGGCTGACACTGATGTGCACCTCTCAAAAAATGTAACTACACGTCGCAATGATGCGTAGCGCAAGCTCTGTGATTGGTCGGCTTGGTAGCTATAACCAGTGTGGGTGGGATATAGAGCCATGCAAACTCTTTGGAGCGAGTGTTTACAAATTGTTGCGTCCCGTGAAGTAGCTCTAGATGGAAACTGTTGTTTTGTGTTTACCTTATAATTAGGTTGTTGCACGTCCGCCGGTTGCCGCCTCTGAATGAGTGAGTTTAGATTCTTGTACATTAAGGTAACGTTCAGAAAAAACAAAACACCCGCAAAGAAACATGACACAGAGGAACATAAAAACCTACTGTCAGCTAGCGTTTCAGAAGTATTATTGCAGAGCAACACAAATAGCGTGCAAAAGTAAACCAGCCTTTAAAGGTGAAGTATGTGAGTTTGACACCCAGTAGTTAAACTAGGTTTTGCACGCCTGGTTCAGAACATGCAAGAGCAGTTTGCCAGATTGACGACACCAAGAAAGGCTGATCTAAATTGTGTTCTAAATAAAAGCAACGGCTCACCATAGAAGGAATATTTTCCATATTAAAAGAAATTTTTGTCCAAACCAACACCTGAAATTTATATTTTAGAAACGGCTTCTATTTCTTGTAGCTGAACAACAGAAAACTGACAATGATCACCCCAGGTACACCTCATGTGCTTTATTCAGTGTTAAATGCTAATAATGTGAGTTTGAATGTCATTTTACATGACATTTATTGCCGTACTACTGAAAGCAGCAGCAGATAGTTCACCTGAGATCTTGAAAATTAAATAAACCGTTTGGAAATGAACTATAGAACTGTAACTCAGTGCAAGCCAACAAATATCAGGGATTCAGCATCTACATTTAATATATTAGTTAGATTTTAAACCTTACCATTTCGTTGGAGTGCAGTAAGTGCACTATTCTGTGCTTCTGAATGGCTGTATTTAAATTTCTGTTGTGTTTCGTCTGGTGCAAACAACCTAATTGCTTTTAAATTGCTTTTATTTATTTATCTGATATAATTGCAGACGTTACAGTAGGCTATTTTGCACTATCATTGATCTGCAGTTATAATCAAATCATGTTCGTAGAAAGGTTAGTAATAAACATTTATACTCAAGTATTTGTGTTTAAAGCATCTGTTTTGTGAGAAGTGCTTCTCATATGACATGTGAACGACCTGTACAATTTTACTTTGACATTTCCTTGAGCGAGAATGACGTCGACTGAAACTTTGTCGTGAACCGCGCCCACCAAAAGAGTACCCTTGGTACCTTTTTGGCAGTGGAAATGCAAGCCTAATAAAGGTGACCCGTACTGTACCCTTCTGTACCACTCAGTGCAAACGGGCCATTTGAGAACCTTTCTGACTGAATGAATCAAATAATTAAAAATTAATAATTTTCTCAGCCTTATGACATCCAAGATTTTATAGAAGATTCTTAGCTAAAACCATTATCTTTCATGATCAAAGAAAAAATATGCAATATGCTATATTGTTTTCGAGTATTGCGATAGCGATATTTCTTGAAAAATAAATCCTTTTTTATTAGCTAATTTTTTGTCTATTTTTGCAATGATAATACTAATAATAACCGATAATATATTTTTCTAGTCTAATTAAATTAATTGCTAACACTCTTTGACTTTATGACTTTAAACACTTTGGAACACTAAAACACTATGGATCATTGAAAACCTTGGTTGTCATTGCCTCGCTTGTCTTTACTCTCACCATTAGTATTTATTTTCAGCTCTAGGTTCATCTTTGGGCTTCTCTAGCCAATAGCATAGCAGCACATACTAGAGAGGCGGCGGGTTTATTGATAGTAAGGCCCCATCTGATTGATCAGATTTGGATTAACAAATAATACATGAACACAAATGCTTGGCACATAAAATAAATGTAATTTATTGCACTTCTTTGTGATTAGGGATGCACCGATACCATTTTTTTGAAACCGATCCGATCTCGATACTAAAATTCTGAATATCGACCGATACCGATCCGATATTGTGCTGTTTTTTTATTATTATTATTTTTTTTATTATTAACATAATAAGGTTTGTATTGTTTTGGTGAAACTCAAATAATATATATTCTTTAGTAAAAATAACAGACCTATAGGCCTACTGTAGGTGACAGATGGCACAATTTAACTAAATATGATGCTTGCTATAAACTATGGACTACATTATTTGAGCATTCATTGTGACATTGATCTGATCTGTTGTGGTCCAGCCTATGTTTCCTTTTTAATATTCAGATTTTTCTTTGAAATCTGTAATAGGCTACCATAGGGCTGGGCGATATGGCAAAAAAAAAAAATCTCGATTTTTTTCATAAAGTTTGACCGATTCACGATTTCGATTTTTTATTTATTTTTTTATTATTATTTTTTTTTTTACTGTGTAACTACCTTACCAGCTTACCTTGTTCATTTAAATTTAAATAAATGCTGAAACTAGTTTTTTTCATGCTCACTTGTAAAAGAAAAGCAATAGTGTGACTAAACGCGGTTATGGCACTCTCTCATATAGGGATGCTAAACATAGCTACAATAGAAGTCACAGCAGGTCATATGTTGTGCAGCTTTGGGCAAATTTTATTTGGAGAGAAAATGACCAAAATGTAACGTGAAGATTAAAATGGATTGGAGGGGAAATAAATATTCAAATCTCTGTACATAACAGAAAAATAAACAATGATAATGCAATAATAGTTTATCTGTATTAGTGGCATGGCAGAAATATATATTTAGACAGGCCTTGTCAAAGTGAGCGGGCACTTTCACTAATAAAAAATACAGCACTTAAATTATTTCATAACAATCAATAAAATAACAGCGGTTTTATATCAAAAATTGGTAATGATATAAAATATACTACATTTTGATGGTAAAATATAACCATTTAAACGATTTTGTATTTAAATATTAAATAACGAATGCATCAAGTTAAATATAAAAAAACGAATGAAACAACACATAGCATATCAGGATATAAAGGACTATATTTAGCAGAATGCTGCTCATTTATCTTTGTAATTTTATAGTTTTATTTTTGTTATTTTAATTATTTTTTGTCTTCATAAATAACTAACGAGCTATAGACAAATATCTGCTTGACGTTTTAGAAAATATTTGTGCGTAGCTACACCAGTATATATTAAAGATCACCGTGAAAAAAAACCCCCACAGAAACCTGTTACATATCTATATACATTTAAAGGTCTATCTTATATTTAACTGAATCGTATAATGGCCTATAGCTGAAATGTTGGAAATTGCTCTATTTTTATAAAACATTTGTCGATACGTATTGATATTTTTTGGAGTAAAAACAATACAGACATTAAGAATCCATATTTATTTTATTCATTCATTCATTTTACTTGTTTATTGGTGCACATATGGGTTATGATTTAATTCATACAGTACCTTGACAGCTACTGTGCCACTCCGTAATTCAAGCAAAAGTCCAAATTAAAGATTTGACTTTCTGCGGTGACCGACATTTACAACACGCCGTTCAGGTGGTGCGCGGGTCCCCGTCTCGCAGCTCGCGCGGGAGACACAGACGGCTGCGGGACGCGAACAACAGCACGACGCGCATGGAAACATTCGCGAAGCTGGCAGGCTGACTGCGGGGCGCTTGTTGCTCTAGCGGGAAAAGATCCCGGTGTTCCCAAAGGCCGGTCCGCCCTGGCGCGCTTCCGCTACCGGCTGTGGCAGCACATTAACAGAGCCGCGACGTCAACACACAGAATCAGCACAATTCAGCACGGTTGTCTAACAGTTTAGAACGGTTTGGCACAATAGTGGAAAAGCGGCTTTAATATTTTTATTAAAAAACCGCGATTCCTCGATTTTGTAAAAAATAAAATCGTCTTAAAACGTAAATTCGAATTAATCGAAAAAATCGGAAAAACCGCCCAGCCCTAGGCTACCACTATTGACCCTAATCGTTGGTAAAACAATCGGCCTTTCTGCAAAGCCTGATATTTTCCTGCAGGTTTGAAGCGGACTAAACAAAACCGTCTGAGGCCAGTTTTACTTAATAAACATTCCCTCACCTATAGCCGCGTGAGATGGAGAAACTGAAAGCATGTCTGTAAAAAATTTTTTTGTCTGAAAAATTATCTTTTTGAAACGAATTTCGTTTGGTATAATTTGTTGGTTATTTTAATGTATTTTTTGTTGGTCATTTATCTACAAAATAAACAAGAATATTTGAGGTGAAGTTCAAAACAAGGTCCGCTTATATGCTTTAGCGCACAAACTGACAAACTGGTCTGTTAAATAAAATGTTAATATATATAAAATTACAGTGAAATATTCAGTTTCAGAGTAGCCTATATTAGGCTAAATAATTTTATGTTAATGACAAATTCAAATGCCCCCCGGGCCGTCATTTTCACTTTTAATAATTTAATCAACTAAACCACAATGAGCCAGGCTTTACAAACTTTTCGCGGCACAAACATTCGCGGAAGGAACATATTTTAGCCTATTATAAGAATAATCGGCGCATGTTGCGTCTGCCTGAATGAAGCGCTTGTATCACTGAGACACAGCGCGCAGCTCTCCGGTATATGGACACTTCCAAAACAGCAGCACAAAGGGGAGAAATCAGTGCGTTGAGAATGTCCAGTGATTATTAAGCCTTTTCTAATTTAAAGTTTCAGGTAGGCCTACTTTGTGTGTGAACCGCAGGTAATAGCCTAACCCTACTCCAATGTTGTGTATGCGATCTGCTGATCTAACAGGCAGCGCGTGATTTAGAAACAGCAATGATCTCTGTTGCAGGTCAAAATGAACCCATTTAATGCAAAACTAAATGCATTTCCACACTGATTATTTAAACTAACAGGAACAAATTGTATTGGAGAAAGTTTTTCGTGCTGTCATGAACGCGACTCGCAGCTTGAATTGTGAATGAATGGAGAATGATTGACAGGCGCAGCGGCGGGAAGCGCTGAAGTGAACATGAATTTAACCATGTGAATATTCATCTGTGCTTCACATTAAACTATAGAATGGCTTCAAAACATTTATGATATAGTAGGTCTGCTTGACAACTTTCTATTGCCTTATAATAGGCTTCCTTCGTGGCTTTTGTTGGCTTATAAATTACACAGAATACAGCGCATGTGCAAGATCGGATTTGGATCGGTACCAGCTAGCCGATACCCGATCCAGCAAAAATATGCGATATCGAACCGATATCCGATCCAAGTATCGGGATCGGTGCATCCCTATTTGTGATATAGATATTGCATATAATAATAAAGCAATAAAAATAATAATACTATATACAGTATTTTACGGCCCTAGTCAGTGGCTACTGGTAGTTTAGGTGTTAAAAAACACATACAGGGCCGGCAAACAAAATGAATGAATACCCATGGCTTTTAGTAATGTTATTGAGGTCTTGTGAAGCAAAATCAATCCATGTGTGCAGAAAAATAATATAATTAATGGCATTATTACCTTTAATTCACAGCCTCTTCAGATGGTGCTGATTGCATTCACAGCAGTCTGGAGTGCAAGCTTCCTGTCATATAATGATAAATACCAACCATTGGCAATCTGTGAAAACTCTTCACATTTGCGATTTGCAAATAGTACTGTATGTCTTTACACAACAGGAAGCATTAATCCTTTTGGACCTGTTTACAAGTCTGTAATAAATTCTCTGTCTGTGTTGAACAACGTTTATTTGACCCTACAACAGGTCGATTTGAGTTAAAAAGTGTGAATAAGTGCATACTGCACTCAGAGCAGAGAGTATTTTGATTTATACTTGACTAGAGACCCTCTGCAACACCTCTCTGGCCCAATAGGGGCTGTAGCCCACAGTTTGGGAAGCTCTTATTTTAGATTTGATTGGTTTTGCAGCTTTCCTTAATTCATATCACATGCTGTTTTCAAGCTTTTTACTCAGAGCAAGCATATGGCATTATTGCTGTTATTAACATTTATAATTGTAATCCAATTAAATTATACAAATAAAAGTAATTGGTATAATTAGTAACAATTATTGGTATAATATTTGTAAGACCATTATAAAAATATTCACTGTGCTGTGTTCACATCAGATGTGGTACGCGGAGATAAATCGCACTATTTGCACGTAAATAGACGCGTGAACATTTTGAATTTACTCGCTCCATTTGCGCATCAAATCCGCTTAATTTGCGCGTCAAATTCACTTCGCAATAGACGTTGATTTGCATGATGGGCAAGGCTTCTGTCTACCCGGTGACTCTAGCTTTGTTACTAAATGGCTAACATAGATTTTATTGAGAGAAGAGCTGTGTTTAAGTGCTCGAGTTGATTCGTTAGTAGCTGTGTTTGAGTCCATTAGATCCATTCTGAGGTGCACCCAGCTTTGGGAGTTCATCAACTCCTCCAGAAACTGTACCTGGATGATGGAAGCTTTTCACGGTGCTTCAGACTGAGCCGAGCTAGAGCTGCACGATTAATCGAAAAAAGATCTCGATTCGACCCCCTAGACTATTCTAATTCAGCATTTCTACGATTCTGCCAATCATATTTTCAAGTTCAGGGGAGAAGCAAAGGCGGCTGAACAAGTCTTCACGTTGTTTTACAAACGTTGCTCAGCGACATGGACACCTCCAAATGGTGTTGAAAGCGTCACATACTGTATTTAGAAGTTATGATTCACCCAAAAATGTCATTTCTGTCTTCATGTAATGATGTATTCCCGACTGCGAAATAACACGTGACGTGAGCTGTTACCACAAGAGAGGGCGGAAGTGAACAGAACCTGCATAGGCTGTGAATAACAGGTAATAAAGTTGTAAATGACCTTCAGTTTTTGGCACAGAGTGATCGTTTGGGAGCCGCGCGGGAAGTATGAACAGCACTTGGCAGTGAAAATGAAACCGAAAGCACGCACATAATTTAAATACTCATATAGCATTTTACAGTTATGATTGCGACAAGCATTTAATATGTTTTTTTCTTTCATAGTAAACACAGAGTGTTGTGCATGAGATTAATTTAACAGTGTCTGTACAAATACTCTAGCCTACACTCTCAGAAATAAAGGTACAGAGCTGTCATTGGGGCAGTACCTTTTTAAAAGATACATATTTGTACCCAAAGAGTCCACAGTGGTACCTCAAAGGTGCATATTAGTACCCAAATGTACCTAAAAAGTATCTTTGAGGTACTATTATGGACTCTTAAGGTACAAATATGCACCTTTTGAAAAGGTAATATTGTGACAGCTACACAGTGACAGCTCCTGTACCTTTATTTCTGAGAGTGTATATATTGTTTAATATAATGCAAGAGGGAATGAGATAAGGACAAATGTCTGATTTTACCAGTAGAAAAAAAGGTCTAATAATGTTGTTAATGACAAATGGCAAGCATATGTCTCAAACATAATAATTCAACTTTAGAATTATGAATATTCTGTATTCTGATGTCATCACTTTACTGCGCATTAATGACCAGGACAAATTTAAAGTTTATTTAAGTCCACCATTCAAAATGTAGCATTTTAACCAACAGTAGACCAACACATAATATTATTATTATTATTATTTTACCATATGTTTGAGAAATAACAATAACAATAGCCTACTCATATTAAGCTTTATTTTACATCTATATAATCGTGAGAAAATCGTGATCTTGATTTTAAGCAAAAAAAATCGTGATTCTCATTTTAGCCAGAATCATGCAGCTCTAAGCCGAGCCCAGTTTGATGAATTGTTGTCAGGTGTAGGCAGGAGGATTTCTACCCGGTACACCAACAGCAAGCGCCATGTCATAATCACGCCACTACAAGAGAAAGCTCTTGATTGGTTAATGCGGCGCGAATGTCCGCTGAAGTTCAGATTTTCCAACTCGTGTGATTCATGCACTGACTTAACATGTAAATCGCTCGCGTTTGCAGCTTCTTCCGTGTCTGGTGTGAACGCAGCATAAAAGTCATTATTTTATAATAATGTTATTATAATATGTGTAATATACAATGTTATTATTATTATATTATAATATAAAATGGTAAATGTAAAATTACAAAGCTGAGGTTTAGGGTTGTATTTTTCTTTGCTTTAAAACATGAAACCTATATATATTTTTTAATTGTCATTACTGACTTTGTTTGGTGCATGTTGCATTTTCAAATGCACACTATTAGTGACTCGACCTCAAAGTTTATTTGATGCAGCACAAAAAAAAATCACTGTATGAATTTTTTTAAAATGTATTTCTCACTAAACAAAATATCTTTTATTTATAAAAATCTTTCAAATTTTGGGGTACATTCTTGTCATCTCATTCTTTTTTCTGAAAGCAATTTTTAAAAAGAACTGTAGGTTAAAGAGATACAGCGGGGAAAATAATTATTGAACACGTCATCATTTTTCTCAGAAAACATATTTCTAAAGGTGTTATTGACTTGAAATTTTCCCCAGATGTTGGTAATAACCAGATAAATCCATATATGGTAAGAAAACAAATCAAATTAGTTTACAAATTGAGTTATGTGTAATAAAATAGAATGATGCAGTGAAAAAGTATTGAACGCTTAAAGAAAGGCGTTGTAGAAAGGCTGTGAAAGCCCAGACAGCAGCTGAAATCTCTCAGTAGTTCTTCAGCAACCCTCTACCCTTCGTCATTGTAAATTAATATTCGCTGCTTCATTCCAACATCTACATTATCAGAATGATGAAGATGAAACCAGAGTGGACATTTCAGCAAGACGGTGATCCAAAACATAGCCAAGGAAACTCTCAAAGGGTTTCAGAGAAAGAAAAATTAAGCTGTAGAATGGCCCAGCCAATCACCTGATTTGAATCCAATATAAAATACGAGATAATAAACGAGACTCAGACAACCATCAAGATTTTTACACTCTGAGCAATTCATGTGACTTCATTCTCCATATGAGAGGCGTCTTTAAGCTGTCATCACCAAAAAAGCCTTTTATATAAAGTATTAAATACATTTCAGTAGTTCAGTATTTTCCCCTTGTGTCGTTTCATTGTTATTACACAAGTAATTTTTCAGATTTTTTTGTTTTGTTTTATTTTATGTTTGTATTGTTTGGGATTTTTAATAAAATCTGGTTCAATTCCATCTCAACAGCTCCTTTAGAAATATTATTTCCAGGAAAATAAAAAACATGATGTGTTCAATACTTATTTCCCTGCTGTATTTCATCAAAGATTAGGCATTAATACTTGTATATACATCATTCAACTATAATTTGATGCATAAATGAAGTAAATTGTTTTTGTTTTTAGAAAGCCACAAGAAAAATGTTTGTAAATGAATTTTTTTCTTGTTTTTCAGAATCAGGATTTCTTATTGCACATGCCGATGGGTAATGGCAGTCTGTCCCAGGAGCCGTTAGGGGCCGGAGGTAGACTGACAGTTGGTGCTCCTACTCTGCCTGCTCCAGATCTCAGCGCTCCTATTACCGCAGACACAGTTTGTAGTTGTGAGGCCTGTTATGAGCGGAGGTGAGTCTTGTAGGCCTTTGTTTATGAAATGGTTCGTTTATTATTTTGCAGTAGTTTGATTGTTGTGTCTTTGGTCAGGGAGATCACGGCAGAGTCTGAGCGGGAGTCACAACAGCTGCAGAATCACTGGTCTGAGGTCAGATACCTGGTCCGCTGCATTTACCGTCAGACTGGGACTCCACTGGCTGACGATCATGATCAGCCTCTCGACCGGGACAAAGAGAGCATGAAGGAACTTGTTGACAGGTACTCTTGACTGACTTCTACATGGTTCCCTCACTTCTTGAAAGTTCTTTAAACGTACTTGATTTTCAGGCATGTGGATTCAAGGCCTGGAAAGTACTGAATTCCATTTGAAATAAAATTAGTTTGTTTTTATTTCAGCAATTGTTCTAAATTGTCAAAAACAGAATGAAAAGAAAGGACAGTTCTTCAGTTAAAATCTTCTTCAATAACACTGACAAATAATGCATATTTTATCAATTTTTCAGAAACCTTATTTGAATATATTACCAGTTATGGGTGTCAAAAATAATAGTTTGTTCAATGCACCACGATGCAAACGTGGACAATTCGATATCGGTTCATTAATAGATCATCACCGGTTATTACGTACTGATGTCATTTATCTTATGCTATGCCGCAGTAGAATACTATTCGAACAAGGCATGGGCAAGTAATTAAAATGCTCAAAAACTAGTTAAAAAGCAGACAACTGTGCACAATTCACTGCATGTGAGTTTGCTGGAGAGTCTTTCACTAACACTGAAGTACAGCAAAACCAGGAGACACTATTTCACTGCTAGGGAGAAAATGAAAGCTCTCTCTCACTGTCTGCCTCTCTGTCTCTCTCTCACTTTGGACTTTTGAACAGCTGGCATGTTTGTAAGGTAACTCTTCCTCTCTTCTAACACTATTAAAGTGATACTCGTGGATTCTGACACGAGTGTGTCTGTAGAGCGAGTTTTCTCCACAGCGTATATCATGGATCAGCTGTGATAGCTGCGCACTTTGTGCTTTATTACGTGCATATAGACTGTTACCACGCATTCTTCAGTGTCAGCATCACTCATCGAGGATCATCGCTGACAGTTTTAGAGCCAATCGCAGCCTTTTCTGTTGAGCGTGTGAACACAGTGACTAATCATGGGGATGTAAGAACACTCTTGACAGTGCTCAAAAAGCAAGTGGAATAATATTTACATTAGTTTATTTGCTATAAATGCTCTTGTTGTCTTCTGTGATTGTATTTGAGTTTTGTTTCAAACATTCAAAAGATTGTTTACTTTGAGCAGGGAAATTAAAGGTACAGTTCATATATCGGACTGCTTGTATTAAAGGACAAAATTATATTACAAATAATATACTGTATATATAAATATATTTAAAAATTTGAATTCAAGAATTCTTGTGTTGTGAAGAAAAAATATATAATTGTGTATGGAAAGTATTGTCGATTTGAACCAAAAGTTTCTATCTTAGGAGTACTATTCTAAAGGTGCTGTACATGCTTTTATCTGTGTTGCTAAATTCCACTATTTTGCTGATCACAGTCATAAATGTTTTCCTTCCACTTTCAACACACAAAATCCTAATACACAAGTTTATTACTTTTTTTTAAACATAGCCTGGGGCTGAGCGCAAAGACAGGTGTCCTTTTCCCACTGATATTTATCATGCAGTGGGGTTATTTTGCACATAGTGTTCCGTTTTTTAAAAAAATCTGATAACTAAAACTGCATTCAGAAGTTTTGATTCTAACAACATTCTACATCAAAAGTATATTTTAATATCAATATTAATATCAACTATTAATTCGGTTGTTTGAAAGTTTAGGATCAATAAGCTGATATAAAAAATAAATCTTGTACATGAAGTAACTTTTAATGTTAGAAGGATTTACAATTAATTTAATTATATTTCTTTTTAACTTCCATCAAGCATAGTTGGAAAAACATCACAATAAAAAAGTGATTTGATTCAACTTTTGTTTATGTATTTATTAATTTAAAGTGCCTCTGTTATGGATTCTAAAACGTCATATTTTGCTTTTGGTGGTCCCCTGCAGCAGCCTTTTATGCATGCAAGGTCAAAAAAAGACTGATAATATGCATTTATTTTTACCTAATTTTCTCAACGACTTCCACATGATTTTTTTTTTTGTCTGATTCATTTTTTTTTCTTAACCCCTCCTTTGTGTGACTCTAATCTTCAGTGATTGGTCCAATGACCCAGTGTGTTGTGATTAGGGTTGTCAAAAGTATTGAATTTAGTACTGGGATCTTAAAAACATCTATTTGCTACTAACATTTGTGCACGTTCTTTTACATAGCTGACTGGCCATTGTGCTCAACAGAAATAACTGTGATTGAAAGTCATTGTTTCGCCATTCTTTACCACTGTTCACCAAGTGAAAACACAAATACACGGACAGTGGAGTGTTTCAAAGTTGTATCGATCATCTGGTCTGTCTATGAGCTGATATATGAGCGATCCGCTGATGGATCGACTGATCTACACAGCTTTGAAACACTCCAAATTCAGTGTATCTGTGTTTGCACATGGTGAACAGTGGGGAACCGATGAACTTCACAGTCATTTCTGTTGAGCATGTGAACACAATTGCTAATCAGCTGTTTAAGAATGCGCTCAACACTGCTGAAATGTTCAAACTGTTTTTGAAATGTTTTCTTTTTTAAGAGCGAGACAATAGCTTTATACATAGTGCACTTTCAGATTTAAACCCCTCCAGCTGAATGTTTTCATTCTTTTAAAGCTGTTACACACACTGCATGAAAGGTAATTTTTAAATCCCATAATAGGGGCTATTTAAAACATTCATTATTTTAGTTCGCTTTGGCGAGGGGGAAAAATAACTTGCCCCAAAACAGTAGTGCAAGTAATTTATAACATAAATATTACTATACCACAATACTGCTACAAATATCCATTACAAATTATTCCTTATTAAAGTAATGAATAATGTATGTATTTCTGTACACTTCTCACTGTTTTAATTTGAAGGTTAGGATGCTTTTTTTGGGGGCTTAGTTCAGTTTTTTCCTAATGTCACAATAACAGCAGTCACTGGCCTCATTTGCACTAATACGTTTTAGTTTTCAAATGCATAAGTTTTGCTACGGTTACGCCTTCCATCCACACCTCCCCAGCCCTGAAAACAGAGCTATTTGAAAATGCTTGAGAGGCAGTTTTCTTTTGAATAAGCTGCTGCTCTGTTCAGTGTGGATGGGGGTAAACTGAGACATCTTAAAACGGAGGCGTGGCTGCAGAATTCACTATCTGATTGGGAATATTTTTCCTCAATATTAAGTGCACAAATTTCAGTCTTGCACCCTTTTCTTAAGTTCAGACATCGGAAGTTTGATATAGAAAACAAACTTCAGAGGACACGACGGAGGAAAAACCAGTGTACTTTATAACGTCATTCACATCACCTGGCTATGTTGTTTCACTATCTTAGCAATAAATTGAAAACGTGATATAAGGAAATGCCTAGTTTCATTTTGATATCAACAACTAAACACCAAAAATGTTAAGGCAGCTACATGTTTATATGACCGTCATCTTCTATTTGAGCCTATAACATAACTGCCTCCTTTCATTTTCTTCGAAAAATATGAAGCATACCCTGTCTCTTTTGCTGAATATCAGTTATAATAATTAGTAATGGCCATTATAAAAGTATAACGTACAATAAGTTAATACATTATAAGAAATAAAGGCAAGCAATCAGTCAATTTGCAGAATCCGTGTACGTGACTACGTAAATTAATAAATTAACTTATATTTGCGCTCAGCCAAAACACATTACCGAAGAGTCGTTGATAGAGACAAGGTGAATTAAATAATATGTTTAATAGAGATGCCACAATTCTCAATACAATATTGAACCGTTCGGTACGACATCCACGGTTTCAATACGCGCTTGTGAATTGCGGTTTTTCCGGTTTTACGTTTAAATAATTTATGTGCGTTTTATTTCTCTCTGAATAGATTGTTTGTGTGTGCTTGTAAGTCTACGAGCTTAGATGAGGAAACTCCTCCCCGCGAGTAAATATTCAATCACTATGCTCTAAAGTTAGGGGGCGCTCCACCATCATTCCACACTTTAACATGGCGAGCGGCAGTGAAGTGAGGGAGCTATAAGAGGAAGCGCCGGTGTCTTTCAAATCCGCGGTGTTGGGACATTTCGGTTACACGTATAGACTAATCGAACGGAAACACTTCCAATATGACTGCACATCTGCGGCGCCATCACCCAGCAATATCACTGTCTGAAGGCAGAATAGCAGAGAAGGTAATAAAGACCTCCATAAAACAACAATCCCTTACTGAATCCTTCCAGCAAACACATCCAACTGGTTCCGAAAGACATATAAAAATAACAAAGGCAGTGTTAAGTTTAATTAAGATGGTTTATTTATATTTACTGAAGTACAAATATGTTTATTTGAAATGGTCAATTTATGTTTATTAACTCCACATGCATGTTTATTTTTAAAATGTAGGAATTTATGTGTTCCCCAGTTTGTACATAGGCTACCAGCAGCTGTGAGATTTCAGTGTTAATTTTTTTATTATACAATACACTAGGAACTAGTGCACCTTTCTTGGCTTTGAAGTAAAATAAAGGAGTATTGCAATAAATCATTTTAATTTTTTTCTCTTTCTTACTGTTCCTATTGCCTAAGCATAGAATAACAATAAAAAAAAAACACTTATGTGTTAAGCCATCAGAACCGAACCGAAAACTATGTTAAAAAACCGAGATATGTATTGAACCGTAAGATAACTGTATTGTTGCATCCCCAATGTTTAACAACTATAGTGAGATGAAATCCAGCGGAAGATGCTTGATGAACTGTCCAACCTGCGCTGTTCTCACCTGGGGAGTTGTGCTCAAAGCACCTGCTGACTGCCTGGAGTTCAGACGTGCGCATACGCTGCAGCGCATGCCAGAGTGTGTGTGTGGTCACATGTGCGTTTTCAGCGGTATAGTGTGGGCGGAGATCTTTTCAGATATGCTAGGTGAAACGCCGATGTGGACGTGGATTGTTTTCATTCTAAAATGCCGTTTTAAAACTAAAACGTATTAGTGTAAATGGGGCCAATATGTGTAATAAACTCACAATTTCAAGACACTCAAAATTCATGAATGTTGATTTAGTGGCACTGAACTTGTTGACCTGCACTTGAATGAGCTTTTTGAACTCAGTTGCGCTAAATAAGACTTTTTGTCTTTTTGAGTTTCTATTATATAAAGCTCTATATAAATAAAGAACACTTGAGGTTAATTGTTCCACTAGATGACATTTAACATCACACTCTCACCCTCACCTTCTCTATGTTTAGGCTTTGTGAGAAGGATCCCTACCAGTTGTACCAGCGTCTGGAACAGCAGGCAAGAGAGTACGTCTTAGAGATGAAGGTGCGGCTGCTCAAACACCTGTCCACAGGCTCAAAGGCTCCTGGCGCAGCGGCTCAAGGGCCCCCACAAGCCCACCAGTTCATCTCACTGCTGCTAGAAGAATACAACGCACTCTGCCAGGCGGCCCGCACCATCAGCAGCTTCCTGCTCACCCTGGTGTGTTCATTCAACTATATTATTCATGCAGTCATGTACAGTGCTGTCCATTAGTATTGGTACTCTTGGTTAAATTTGAGCAAAGAAAGCGGTGAGAAAAATGTCTTGGGTTAATTTATTTTATCTTTTGTTTTGAGTATTAACAAAAAAAATTTCAGATTCTCTTAAGAAAAAAGTAATTGCAAACACAGGACAATATACAGTACAGTGCATTCAGAAAGTATTCATAGCACTTCACTTTTTCCACATTTTTTTATGTTACAGCCTTATTCCAAAATGGATTAAATTCATTTATTTCCTCAACATTCAACACACAATACCCCATAATGACAATGTGAAAAAAGATTTTTTGTAATAGTTTATTAAACCCCCACCCCCGAGAAAAGCACATGTACAAGTATTTACAGCCTTTGCTCAATACTTTATTAATGCATTTTTGGCAGCAATTACAGCCTCAAGTCTTTTTGAATATGATGCCACACGCTTGACACACCTGTCTTTGGGAATTTTTGCTCATTTCTCTTTGAAGTACCTCTCAAGCTTTATCAGGTTGGGTGGGAAGCGACGGTATACAGCCATTTTCAGATCTCTCCAGAGATGTTCAATAGTATTTAGGTCTGGACTCTGGCTGGGCCACTCAAGGACATTTACCGAGTTGTTGTGAATCCACTCCAATGATATTTTGGCTGTGTGCTTTGGGTCATTGTCCTGCTGGAAGATGAATTGTTGCCCCAGTCTAAGGTCAAGAGCACTCTGAAGCAGGTTTTCATTCATGATGTCTCTGTACATTGCTGCATTCATCTTTCCCTCTATCCTGACTAGTCTTCCAGTTCCTGCTGCTGAAAAGCATCCCCACAGCATGATGGTATTAGCCTGGTGATGAGCGGTGCCTGGTTTTCTCCAAATGTAACACCTGGCATTCACTCCAAAGAGTTCAATTTTAGTTTCATCAGACCAGAGAATTTAGTTTCTTATGGTGTGAGAGTCCTTCAGATGCCTTTTGGCAAATTCCAGGCGGGAAGTGGGTTCTTTCTGACCACTTTACCATACAGGCCTGATTGGTGGATTGCTGCACAGGTGGTTGTCCTTATGTAAGGTTCTCCTCTCTCTACAGAAGAACGCTGGAGCTCAGACAGAGTGACCATTGGGTTATTGATCACCTTCCTGACTAAGGCCCTTCTCCCCTGATCATTTAGCTTAGATGGCCGGCCAGCTCTAGGAAGAGTCCTGTTAGTTCCAAACATCTTCCATTTACGGATGATGGAGGCAACTCATTGGAACTTTCAGAACAGCAGAATTTTTTCCATAACCTTACCCAGCCTTGTGCCTCGAAACAATCCTGTCTCGTAGGTCTACAGACAATTCCTTTGTCTTCATGCTTGGTTTGTGCTTTGACATGCACTGTCAACCCTGGGACCTTATATAGACAGGTGTATGCCTTTTCAATCATATCCAATCAACTGAATTTACAACAGGTGAACTCCAATTAAGCTGCTGAAATATCTCAAGAATGATCAGTGGAAACAGAATGTACCTGAGCTCAATTTAGAGCTTCACGGCAAAGGCTTATGTGCATGTGATTTTTCAGGTTTTTATTTGTAATAAATTTGCAACAATTTCAAAAAATCTTTTTTTACATTGTCATTATGGGGTATTGTGTGTAGAATGTTGAGAAGATAAATGAATTTAATCCATTTTTGAATAAGTCTGTAACCTAATAGAATGTGGAAAAAGTGAATACTTTCCAGATGCACTGTACACAGTTGGAATTATTGGCAAAAAGTTGTTGAGCTTTACAAAAGAGGAAGTGGCCGTTGGCTTGTTAAGTCTGACATCACGCACCACGGTTTCTGTGTCCAAGCGCTCTGTTAGACTGTACACGGAGGCTCACCGAATGGTACTAATAAACACTCACAGTGCACTGTAATATTTTTTAAACTCATGATTGTAATGCTTATTTCCATGACTAAGCAGTGGTCATAAACAACTATTTTCTTAATTCAAATGAGCAGAGGCTTAGATCCAGACACAATATTCTATGCATCATAAAAATGGATAAGACAATATGGATAACACTGAATATGCTCAGAACCAGCACCAGGAAATAATGAAGACATTTCAGTCTGTTAAAAGTATTATGGGTCAGTCTAAAAGAAGACAAGTGTCTCTTATTCAAATGCACTGTTAGTACAATGATTTAAGATGCCAAAAAAAAAAAAAAATCACAGCTGGGGAATTGCAGAAGTTATACTTTTTTTTTTTTTTCTCCCCACAGCTGTCTTTGCTTATATTTACTGGGGGTACCCATAGTTCATCTGTGTTATCATCTACACTTAATTCTACACTAATAGCACTCTCTATTTTTCCTTTATGCATCTGTTTGTCCTGCTTTTTTGTATGTCACACACACACACACACACACACACACACACACACACACACACACACACACACACACACTGCTAAAACAAGACTTGTCCCTGCATTTCTATATTATTGCTTTTCTGGCGATTGAAGTGCGTCTATACTTCTAGAAGTGCTATCTGAGTTGCATTGGATAACGTCATCTGCTAAATGAATAACTAAATGTATTAGTGGAGGGCACTGTACATTGTTATGATTGATATTATTAATCTGTTTAGGCTACACAACTGTCTGTGTGATTTAATTAACTAGCACTGTTCCTTCCTCTTTAGGAGAATGAGCATTTGCAAAAGTTCCAAGTGACGTGGGAGCTGCACAATAAGCACCTTTTTGAGAACTTGGTGTTCTCTGAACCCATCCTGCACAACAGTCTACCTGCCTTAGTGGCCCAGCTCAGGTATGGTCTTCAGTGAATCAATGAATCATTCAGCGAATCATTTCAAAAAATTTGAATTCATTTTCTTAATCTGGTGTTGTTATAATGCTATATGTGCTTTTTTTGTATTACAAGATTATTACATTTATTTCATGCAGTTTGTTATGCTATGCATCTATTGATTAACTTTAGGTGTGCAAAACAAAAACAAAAATCTGCTCTCCTTTGTCAATATAATGCCAGTGAAATACATCAAGTTTAAAGAAAGAATGGAGGATAGAAAGTGTAACAAAAAAACACCCATTTCCATTTTTTTCAAATGGAGTTTCATGGGTACAAAGGAAACTGTCAAGGTTGTGTTTTTTACTAAAATAATAAATCAGAATTTACATTTTTTTTATCAAACAATATCATAAATCTCCAGAGCACTTATATGGTAGCCAGGTGTTGCAAGCATTCTTTTTTAATTATCCTTTTGTTGGTTAAAAGAAGAAAGTAGGTAGGAATGCTCATTTCAGTTAATTTTGCCAACTGACAGCCGCTGCTCATTAACCGAATATTAATCATTGGTCAGATTAATATTAAATTATTATTTAATTTTATGTTTTTTTAAATTGACGTCTCTATTTTGTGTCTGACACATTGAAAAAACATTTTAAAATACTTATTTATTTTACCGTGCGAACATGGTAATAGAGCATCTTCACGCACCTGCAGTGTTTTCAGCAGCGAAGAAAAAAAGAAAAAACTAAATAAATAAAAAGGATGAAATAAATAGTCTTGCCCTAGATATTTTTCACTTAAAGGTGCTGTACGTTTTTAACTCCTCTAAAGCATAGAAATACCATAATATGTTTGCAGATATTTAAGAAACGTGCCATGCCGGAACACTGTCTTTGTTTTGGTTCTTTTAACCTGCCTAATGCCAGATTAGCCATTTATATTTCATCACCCCAGGTTGCGTTGGTGGAAAACACCGTATTTCTTTCATTCATTCATTTAGAAAATCTCTCATAGCATGCGTCTGTGACCGAAATGTGACCTCCGGTGGACAGTAGCAGATTCCAAAATGAGACGCAGATTCAGAGTTCAACGTGAGGTTATTAATTAGCAAATAATATAAATATTACAAGCGTAAACATTAAATGAGCAGATTACATTGTTACCCCGTGTCCCAACAACACGCTACGTGACGAGATTTGCAGTGATAAGCAATTTGGCTGTTTGCACCAGACGAAACACGACAGAAATTTAAATACAGCCATTCAGAAGCACGAAATATGCACTCACTCACGAAATGGTATGGCTTACAATGGAATGAATACATATTAAACCTTTTTAACATTATTAAATATACATGCTGAATCACTGATATGTGTTGGTTTTGAGTTACAGTTCTAAAGTTCAATTTCAAACGGTTTATTTTATTTTCAAGATCTGAGGTGAACTATCTGCTGCTGTTTTCAGTAGAATGGCAATAAATGTCATGTAAGATGACATTCAACTCGCATTGTTAGCATTTAACACTGAATAAATTACGAGCTGTACCTGAGGTGATCATTTTCAAAGTTTTCTGTTGTTCAGCTGCAAGATTATCAATTTGAGGTGTTGGTTAGAACAAAACATATTAAAACTCCTTTTAATATGGAAAATATTTCTTCTATCGCATACTGTTGCTTTTATATAGAACACGTTTAAATCAGCCCTTAGGCTCGATTGTGAGAATCACTCCTTTTGGTTCTCAATCTGGCAACCTGCGCTTGCGTTTGATTTGATCCAGGAATGCAATACCTAGTTTAACCACTGGGTGTCGCTGACTGAATCCTTTTTAGGAACCAGCATAGGCAGTTTTTTCTTAGCCTGCTATTTTTATTTGACGAAAAACATATGATATCTCAAATCAATCGCTCCATTAAAAATCACCATTTAATTAATGCTCCACTGTTATTCTTATATCATAAACCTCTGTCAACATTTTTAATAGAAGTCATTAGTTTAAAGATTTTGTCTTGAGTGTCTGGCTTACCTTAGAGCTTGCGTGCTTTTATTTCCTCTCTTACTCGCAGTTAATGTGCGTACGCTGTGTGTGATGAAAGACAATGACAATGCTCGTATGTTGACTTGTTGTAAAGTATAGGCTACTATAGCATATAACAATTTTGTTGCTTACATATGATATTGCTTTAATTTGCATAGGGCTGGGTGATATTGAAAAAAGAAATCACAATATCATGTTTCATATCATTCTATAATTAATTAATTTTTAATAATACAATTTTGAATATTAGGATTTTTTTTAAACCAGTTTATTTTAATTTACCAATATTACTAAGGCAAATATTTTTAATAGTCAAAAACAAAAATATATAACCAAAATATCTGATCTCTTTATAATAAAATAAACATAAGTGTTAAAGAGTCTCTTAAACTTGGTAAATAAAATGTTACAAAGTGTGTGCAATGGTAAAGGTAGATCAAGGTGTGAATAATAATGATACAGTAAACCTCAAACTCTATTAACAAAACAAATTATGATAATCAAATCTGAGCTTTTAGGTAAAGGATTCAGCCATCATTATTCAAATACATACTGAACATAAAAAAATTGTGAAGTTGCATGACTACATTACCCCCTATGCTAAAAAATCTTTCAGATGGGGAGCTAGTGGCTGCCCAAAAGCCACTTTGGCGACATCCTTGCATCTTTTTTTATTTACAATCTCCTCACTGCTGCTAGCCAACGCACTCATTTTCGCATCTGTTGTTATTCTGACCTGAAGTGGCAAGCGCATGGTTTCCTTGACCATTTTACGCTCATGCTCCCCTGACATCTCTCGTAACTAAGCGACCATCAAGCTTTTTCTCACAGGATGACAAGTTTATGGAGAAAAATTCAAATCGCTGCAATGTTTGAGTGCGCTGTGTTAATTAGACTGCCATTATTACTGAAATGTGTTTATTCCATACAAAGTGTGAAGCAGATTGGTGAGTTCTACTTGCATGAATCGCGGTGTGCTCGCCGCATTCGAAAAAGTTCAGAGGCTTAGGTAAATGCATACGCACTTCATTCAAGTCGCTCGCCTCCATTGGAAATGACAAACTGACACCCTAAGCTTATTGGCACTGCTTCCAAGGTGTGCTCAGCAGCCACATTTTAATAAAATTATAGCGCTTCATACCGAAACTACATACTGAATCTTTTTTTTATCGATATTGACAATGGTGTTTGGTCAATAAATATCAATACCGATTTTAGCGCCCAGCCCTAAATTTACATACATGTTTTATAAGCTATAAAATAAATGCCTCAGTTTGGTGCGGAGTTATCATTATGCTAAAATCAAGAAACTCTTTGGATTTAGTTTGATTCGTAGATTATGTAGGCTATTTTAAAAGTGGATATTTTATAAGAACTATTAAAACTGTCATTTTTCAAAAAAAGGTTGGTTTGTTGGTTGTACTCTAAATCATCACAACTATAGCCTATTTGTTGTGTTTGAGCAGTGCTGGAATGCACTCTGATGGAGAGAAAATCCTGACGCTCTGACTTGTGGCCGGCTTGTATACAAAGCAGAGCACATTTCAGAAAGTTTTGTTTTGCTGCTTTTTTTTCCAATTGTGTAAATAACAGAAGTATTTATGACGCGGATCTAGGTCAGAGGCAATCCGCATCAGCACTGGCTTAGCATCAACTTGTCTTTGTCAAACTGTGACCAGCAATATTCTTCTTTCATTTGGCTTCTTTTGCAAAATATGTCTGTAGGCACGTGTTGTTGCATGTGTTACCATCCCGCAAGTTAACAAATTTGTGTTGCACATTCATGCCGCCAATTGAAAAAAAAAATATTCATTTGTAATAATAATCGTTTAACCGATACCATTAATTAGTTAAAAACACACCGCAGTCTGTTAATAATGACCGCATCTTATTTTTTTATTGTACTGAACTACCCTTATAAAGCACTTCTCTGCCTGTATAGGATGCCATTATTGTGTTTTTGTTTTTTTCTTAACAGGCAGGGCACAACATCCCACGATTCATACAGTGAGGATATGTACCGTGCGCTGCTGGAGAGATACCATCAGCTGGACCAGGAGATGAGCGCGGTGGCTCTCGAATGGCTGGAGTGTGAGAAGAGGATTGACGATTATGTTGATGAACAGGTATATTTTGTTGTAATGAGAACCATCTAACATGCGGCTCTTGCATCTAAACCGCAGTTTTGTCTGTTTGCAGTTGCTTTTCAAGGTTGAAGGTCAGAATCTCACAAATCAAAGGACAGAACCACATAAGTCTTTAATTAATAGAAATGTAAGTTTTCTGAATGATTCATTCATATTTTATTATTTTTTTACAAAGCAACTGAATGTATTTTTTGGTAACTGTTTCTTTTAGATGTCTTTAAGAACTAAGCAGCGAATGCTTAAAGAAGATGCAGA